>JAVJIF010001773.1:0-176985 GCA_038442645.1 Agave tequilana | reverse complement strand
TTTTAAAGCTTAGTGTGTATGGATATGATCCACTACACATATATGATGAAATATCTATGTTTTTGATAATAAGCTCTAAAATAAGTTTTGATAAAACACATGTATATTTTTAATCTTAAAAACCAAACTGGTATTTTCTAAAACGAAAACTCTTTTATGAAAACAAATATAAATCTTGTGTTTGAGTGTATATGAACTTGAGCATTCCACCAACTAATCTATCCTTTACATTTTATCTAAAAATAAAATCTTGGCACTTACAAACATGACACAAGTATTCTTGGAAATCTTCTCTTGAAGGTCTTCTTCTCCTTCTTGACTTGGTGCAAACCTTGATCCAATGAGCTAGACTCATCTTGAGTACTTGATGCAATCTTGATGCGCAAGCTCAATACGTGCTAGCTCCAAAACTTTGACTTTAAATCCTTGTTGAAGCTAAGCACCAACTAAGACCTTGATCAAATATCTGATACTAATAAACACAAGATCATTAGTACTATAAGTATATGAGTTAATCATCATAAAAACTAGAGTGATGGGCCTTCGGGCTAACACCATCACCACCTCACAATTTCTCCACCTCCACTTCACCAACGCCCTACCTTCTTCACCATCACCATCACACAGCTTTCCCCCGGCCCAGGCCGCCACCACGCTGCCTCCCAAGCTGCCGGTGCCGCCTGGCTGGCCACTAAGCCTGGCCTCCCTCCTCTTTTTTTCTTTCTATTTTTTTCTTTTTCTTCCTCTTCTTTCTTTTCTACCCTTCTCTGCTTTGGTTCTAAAACCTCTCTCTCCCCTGTTCCCTTCTCTCTCTGACCGTGAGCCACGACCACCAGGACCGTGGGCTTCTCTCTCTCCTCTTCAGTTTCTTTCTCTCTCTAATATTATTATATTATATTATATTTTAGATGGCATTTGAACGCGTATTGGCGTTGGTATTTGGAGCTTCGAGATTTATGACATATTCCAAAGAGCAAAACCAGGGACCTAAGTCCCTCGAATTGCTATGAAAATGCGGTAATTGTCGCAGATCCGCGGTATTATGGTAGGCCCATGCGATCTTCAACGCGTGGCTTCATTTCGTCTTTCAAAGGATTCATTTGCCTATAAATACTGCATTTGAGGGCTAAAAACAAAGTTGGAGAGCTGTAGGCTAGGTTTTTTTTCTTTAGTGCAGTGTACTGTAATTTTTCTTTTTCTTTTTTATTTTTGTTTTCTCTTTTAGATCATGTATTAGGGCAGAGATTAATTCAGGAGAGAAAGAGAGAGATTAATGTAATAGATATTGACAATCTATGAAAGTTACATCCTTTTCTTTCATGATTTCTTCTCTAATCTCTAACATGACTATTAGCTAACTTTTCTTCTCATGAAAAATTAACTACTAACCACTAATCATCTAACTACATACTTGATAATTCATATGAATCTAATAGCCTCTACAGGGTCTTGCTCTTACAAGAGTTATTGATGGCTCATGATGATAGGTTCTAATATCTAACTTGTTAACAAGCTAACTCTCTTATTTCATGCATGCCACTTATGTTTTCATGATTTAATGTTTGCATTAGTTTGTGTTGGCCCAAGGCCTTCCACACTAGTTTTGATGATGATTAACTCATGTAGTTATGTGTACTAATAATCTTTGATTTTAGTTTCAGATCATTAATCAAGTTATTAGTTGGTGAAAGCTTCCACACATCTTTCACATGTTGATTCAAGAGCCCGAGCGTCAAAGATCATATATAGCACTTGCTCGGTGGATCAAGGAGTTTTGGATCGAGTCGGCTTGGAGATTGCGCTCTACAAGAAGACTTCGGTACCATAGTTTAGTTTTGTGTTTAGATCCAGTTGTAAAGATTAGAATAGTATGATAATGCTCAAGTTCACAACACACACGTTTCATGTTTTGAATATTGGTTTTTTGATTTTCGGTTTTAGGTTAAACCGATCTTGGTTTCATGAATAGATAGATCAAAACAAATTTACATGGTTTAATGTATATATGATTTGTTCTATATACATAGATGCTTTAATTTCCTAGACAAACTTAGTTTTGACTCACTTATTCATGTGTTTTATGTTTTGGTATTTTTGACAAAACATATTTTGGAATTATTGACAAAAACATGGATATATAGTTGTTTCATGTATATTGGATTTCTATCCATATGCATCATGCCTAAATGTTGTTTAAATATCATGTTTTTGTATTTGGAAGAGTTTTGGACAAAACGTATTTTCTATTCAAAATCCAAGTTTTAGAAAATACAGTTTTTTGGTTTTGGTAAAAATGATAAGACACAAAAATAGTTCATATTGATTGATATTTGAGCTAAACTTTTTACCACATGTTTATATATCAATGTAAAATGATAAAAATATTTTTGGTGATTTTTAGAAAAGATAAAAGAATTTTAAACATGTTTCTAACCCAGTTTTCTGTTCCGGGCTTCACCAGTCGACTAAGTCAACTAATCAAGTCGACTAGGATGAAGTCGGTCGACCGGGCCGGTCGACCGACGTGCACAGATCTGTGCACGTTTGGAGACACTGGGACGGTCGACCGGCCGGGTCGACCGGGACTGAGAGCAGAGCTCTCTTTTTGTTTGGGTCGACCGGGGCGGTCGACCGGCAGCTGCCAACGGGCAAAATTGACCGTTGGACGGTCGACCGGACCGGTCGACCAGCAGTGTATTTCTGGCATTTCTGCTGCCAACGGCTATATTTTTCTGGGGTCTATAAATACCCCATTGGAAAGAGTTTTTCTCTAAGATTTTTTGTGCGAATTTTTCCTTACTCTCTGGTGTTTTCACAGCAATCAAAAGAAGTTTTTGGATTCAAATTGAACAATCTATTTGGTGTTTTTGCTAGGGTTTGGAAATTCAAAGAAAGGGTTTTTGGGAAAAAGAGTTTGATTCATCTTCTATATCTTGGTTTCAGTTTTTCCCAAGGATTTTCTTTGTGATTTTGATTTTCATTGCATTGGTTTTCTCCACACTTGAGCAACATCTACTTTCTTATTCTATAGGATCTTTGTGTGGGAGAAAGAAATTGTTTGTGGTTGTTGTTTAGACCACCAGTTAAAAAACCCAATCTTTGCTTTGTGCCTTGCCCTCATTGTGTTGAGGAAGTTGTGCATTTGGGTTGTATCCCTCAAGTTGTGAGGTGATCCTTGTGTTTGCTTTGTGCTAATCCCTCGGGTTGTGAGGTGATTGTTTTGTTGGATTGGAGCTTGCCTCAAGGAGGAGGTTGTGGTTGTAAAGAGAGGAGTTTGGGTACTCCTTGTGAGAATTCTTTGTGGACTAGCTAGTGGATTAGAAATCCTTCGTGTGTCGAAGGCGGGGATGTAGAGCTGGGTGCTCGAAACCTCGAAACATATCTTGTTGTTTGCGCTTGATCCACTGACTCTCTCTATCTCTCTCTTTACTTCGTGCCTTGCAACTATTCATATTGTGCATTCATATTTGCTTGGTTTGGTTGTGTGTGCATCACTTGTTGATTGCACTTGAGTGTATTACATTAAGTTTTTAAATTCCGCATTGAGTTGACTAGATTAGCATAATCACCTATTCACCCCCTCTCTAGGTGATCTTTCAATTGGTATCAGAGCTAGTGCTCCTGATATTTAGGTTTAACCACCTAGGAGTGAGATCTTGGTTTGCTAATCTTCATTTGCATTGTTCATTTGCACTCATTTAGTTTGCACTCATGGATAGCCCTCCTATGTTTGACCATATTAGACTTGATGTTTGGAAGGCCAATATGAGTAGCCATTTGAAAAGATTAGGACATCTAGTTTATCAAGCCTCCACTATGGAATCATTCCCTAATAGTAGCAAGCATAAAAAGGCTAATGCATTAGCACTTAGAACACTTAGAGCATCTCTTAGTGAACATCTTTTACCGGTGTTTGATCGTTATGACTCGGCTTTTGCAGTTTGGAGCTTATTGACGTCTCCCGAGCTTCCAAGGATTATCAACAAGATGAGGAGATCTAAGAGAGAAAAGTCCGAAGAGCATTGCTTCATGGTCCAAGGAAAAAACTCCCTTGAGGTACAATCGGACACTCAATTAGATGATAGCTCTAGTTCCTATTGCCATGGTTGTTTTGAAGTTCAAACTTTAAATTTGGAACTTGCTCAAAAGCTTGAAAATTTATTGAAAAAACACAATCTTTTGAAAGAGGACAACCTATTTGAAAAATGAATTAAAGAATTTGTGTTCAAATTTTGAATTGGTTTTGCAAGAAAGGAAGAGATCACTAGTGAACGTGACTCACTAAGATCTCAACTAGACCTTGCCCTTGATGAGATTGAGATTTTGAAAAACAAAAGTGGTTGTAATGATGTTGTGAAAAACAATGAGGTTTTATCTTCTAAATTGGATTTTGTTTTAAAAGATAACCTTGTTTTGAAAAACAAAATTGATTCAATTACAAAAGAATTGGATCTTGTTTTAAAGAAAAATGAATCTTTGAAAATTGATATTGATTCTCATGTGTGCCATGCTAGTATAGCTTCTTCTTCTTCTAGCACACCTATTGCATGCTCCACTTTATCTTCCACCATTGAAAAAGATATAAATGTTTTGAAGAAAAGTGTTAAATGTTTGGGCTCCACTTTGAGCCAATGCACCTTGAATCATTCACGTTTGGAAACCTTGGTTCGCAAGAAACAAGGTCCATCTTTGCATGCACACCCTACACGGCATACACATGCTTTCCACGGTCACCACCATCACACGTATGCTCATGTGTACACATGTACACATTGTGGCCGAAAAGGTCACCTTGCTAGATTTTGTTATGATCGTGTTTATCATGAAAATTTAGCAACTAATCTTGTTTGGGTTAGGAAAGAGACTAACCCCCATGGACCCAAAAGAAAATGGGTACCAAAGACCACCTCTATGCTTTTTGATGTAGGTGGGAGCTCTCGCATCACGTGAGAGTATTGATGCCTTGAGGTGGATGCGTTCTAAGCTTAAAAGAGAACCATTTGGATACTTCACTCTTAAGGAGATTTGGTGGGAGGACCACCGTGGTTTGGAGAACTAGAGATGCACTTTCATCGGTTTTGGTATTATTCTCTAACTCCCATTTTTACTTGCATGCTTTTCATGTTCATCTATTCATAGCTTGTCTTGGTTTATTGTTCATTATACTTATGTCATGTTGATTAGATTAGTGTTATACATGTTTAGTTACTTGAGCACCCATGTTTTATATGAATCTATATTTAGTGTTCTCACCTTGTTTAAACTAACATGTATGCCCTAGATCTAATGCACATGCATATGCTTTATGACCATTTGGATGTTTATGATGTTTATGATTTTTGTTGAAACATGTTTTATTGTTTCATGATTAGTATGATATTTGCCATGTTTATTAGACTTATACTTTACATGATTAGTTGTTGAGACACCCATGTTTAGTATGGACCCATATTTTGTGTTCTCTTTTGTTTTAGCTATCATGTTAATCATAGGTTTAATGCACATGTCTTTGTCTTGCTAATCATATGGTTGACTATGATTTTTTGTTTTAATGAGTCATGTTTTGATAAATAACTTGTGTTGTAATAGTTTAACAATGGTGATGTGTTGTATGATTTCTAATTTTGCCATATGTTTTGATGTTTATAGGCTATTATGTATTTCTTGATTCTAATAGCATGTGGATGTTCTTCATGATCATTTTTATGTCTTTCATGTTGATTTATATCCCGTTTTGTGCTTAATGATTTGATTACTTGTTTAGATGTTAGTTTTCATTAAGACTAGAATTTATACTTGCACATGTAGTGGGACACAAATAAATCTTTATATATGTTTGTGCTTGGATGCTTATTTGTACCCATTAAATGTGCTAGTATAGCCTAGTTTTGATGATTCATGCATTTTAAACTTGTATTCCTATTTTTGGATTTGTTTTATGTGTATGAGTTTTCATTTCATGTATATGTTTATTTTGCCAAACCTTAAGATATACATGTATACCCTTTGAGTCATTTGCCTTTCATGCAAATCTATATATATGGACTCAATTGTGTTTAGGGATATGTATGTATACTTTTTGTGTTGACAATTCATACATATACCTTGAAATGAAATTAGTTTTGGTGAAAAATTTAGTCTTTCTTGATTTCGTGTTTATTTGTTTAACTTCATGTATATGTCTATCTTATTCAAACTATTATTTATACATATACATCCTTGAGCCACATGCCTTCATGCATATACTTTTGTGGTCTCATTGTGTTTAGGATATGTATGTATACTTTAGTTTGTACATGACATACATATGCCTTGAAGTTTAAATCGTTTAGATGAATTTCATGTTTTCAAGGAATTTCATATGAGCCTAATTGAATACTTTCATGTTGATATGTGTCACATTATACTTGTACACTCACTTTACTAGTTTACTCAGGATTTGTTTTCATGATATGAGATTTATGGACTTTGAGTGTTTAGTGATCATGTGACTTACATGTGTTTCATGAAAAACAATTTTATTTTATTCCTTGCTTGAATAATTTCGTACTAGTTTTAAAAGTTTTTCCTATAACTAGTTCGTATTCTTCACTATGGTAGAGATTTTCAAACAAAGCTTATTTTCAAACCTATTTTTGAAAACCCCTACCCTCGATGGGAGGATGGATAGGAGATCATGTTCATGCATGCTTTATAATGAAAATCATTTAAAACTTGAACCATGATTGGGAGGTAATAATATGAGATATACATTTGATCTTATTGTTATTTCAATTGGTATCATTGAATTCTTTCAATTGGTATCAATCTTGACATTTCTTGTATACTCATATATATTTTGTATGTATGTATGCTTTCAATTCCAAGAATATCAATTTCTATTGGTATCTATTTTTCATACATATATATGTTTTATTTGTGCTTATTATATCCCTATATCTTTAAGCACAAAATCTTGTTTATGCTAGTGCTTGAGTTTCAATTTTATTTCAATTGATTACTTTTAAATTGGTATCAAGCCTATGCATCATTTTAGTTGGTATTTCAAAAGGGGGAGAAAAATTTATTGATTTGGTTTTGCTTTTACCCCTTATTGAAGATTGATTCTTTGTATTAAAAAGAGGAGAAGATTTTGTCTTATTTTTGGTTTGTACCCCTTTGTTGATGATTGACAAAAAGGGGGAGAAGAATTTGGGTTTATATATGCATGTTTTTGTTTTACATATATTAAGTTTAATTTAGTTTAATTTTAATTGGTATCTAAAGCATGTTTTGTAATTGGATGTTTTGTAATTGGTATCTAGAGTGTAATTGGTATCTAGAGCATGTTTGCATGTTTTGTTTTAAACATTTCATTGGAATTGGTATCTAGAGCATGTTTTGTTTTGAACATTTCATTGGTATCTAGAACCCTTTATTGTTCATGCATAGATATGCATGTTTCATGATTCATGATTAAGAGCCTTCATTGCATATTCATTATGTTTATTTGGTTATGCATGAGTTAAGGGGGAGCTTCTTTGAAGCTTAACTTTAATCCATGCATATATAACTCCATGAGTTTTATCATCATCAAAAAGGGGGAGATTGTTGGCCCAAAGGCCTTCCACACTAGTTTTGATGATGATTAACTCATGTAGTTATGTGTACTAATAATTTTGTGATTTTAGTTTCAGATCATTAATCAAGTTATTAGTTGGTGAAAGCTTCCACACATCTTTCACATGTGGATTCAAGAGCCCGAGCGTCAAAGATCATATATAGCACTTGCTCGGTGATCAAGGAGTTTTGGATCGAGTCGGCTTGGAGATTGCGCTCTATAAGAAGACTTCGGTACCATAGTTTAGTTTTGTATTTAGATCCAAATTGTAAAGATTAGAATAGTATGATAATGCTCAAGTTCACAACACACACGTTTCATGTTTTGAATATTGGTTTTTGGTTTTTCGGTTTTAGGTTTAACCGATCTTGGTTTCATGAATAGATAGATCAAAACAAGTTTACATTGTTTAATGTATATATGATTTGTTCTATATACATAGATGCTTTAATTTCCTAGACAAACTTAGTTTTGACTCACTTATTCATGTGTTTTTATGTTTTGGTATTTTTGACAAAACATATTTTGGAATTATTGACAAAAACATGGATATATAGTTGTTTCATGTATATTGAATTTCTATCCATATGCATCATGCCTAAATGTTGTTTAAATATCATGTTTTTGTATTTGGAAGAGTTTTGGACAAAACGTATTTTCTATTCAAAATCCAAGTTTTAGAAAATACAGTTTTTGGTTTTTGGTAAAAATGATAAGACACAAAAATAGTTCATATTGATTGATATTTGAGCTAAACTTTTTACCACATGTTTATATATCAATGTAAAATGATAAAACTATTTTTTGTGATTTTTAGAAAAGATAAAAGAATTTTTAAACATGTTTCTAACCCAGTTTTCTGTTCCGGGCTTCACCAGTCGACTAAGTCAACTAACCAAGTCGACTAGGATGAAGTCGGTCGACCGGGCCGGTCGACCGACGTGCACAGATCTGTGCACGTTTGGAGACACTGGGACGGTCGACCGGCCGGGTCGACCGGGACTGAGAGCAGAGCTCTCTGTTTGTTTGGGTCGACCGGGGCGGTCGACCGGCAGCTGCCAACGAGCAAAATTTGACCGTTGGACGGTCGACCGGCAGTGTATTTCTGGCATTTCTGCTGCCAACGGCTATATTTTCTGGGGTCTATAAATACCCCATTGGAAAGAGTTTTTCTCTAAGATTTTTTGTGCGAATTTTTCCTTACTCTCTGGTGTTTTCACAACAATCAAAAGAAGTTTTTGGATTCAAATTGAACAATCTATTTGGTGTTTTTGCAAGGGTTTGGAAATTCAAAGAAAAGGGTTTTTTGGAAAAAGAGTTTGATTCATCTTCTATATCTTGGTTTCAGTTTTTCCTAAGGATTTTCTTTGTGATTTTGATTTCCATTCCATTGGTTTTCTCCACACTTGAGCAACATCTACTTTCTTATTCTATAGGATCTTTGTGTGGGAGAAAGAAATTGTTTGTGGTTGTTGTTTAGACCACCAAGTTAAAAACCCAATCTTTGCTTTGTGCCTTGCCCTCATTGTGTTGAGGAAGTTGTGCATTTGGGTTGTATCCCTCAAGTTGTGAGGTGATCCTTGTGTTTGCTTTGTGCTAATCCCTCGGGCTGTGAGGTGATTGTTTTGTTGGATTGGAGCTTGCCTCAAGGAGGAGGTTGTGGTTGTAAAGAGAGGAGTTTGGGTACTCCTTGTGAGAGTTCTTTGTGGACTAGCTAGTGGATTAGAAATCCTTCGTGTGTCGAAGGCGGGGATGTAGAGCTGGGTGCTCGAACCTCGAAACATATCTTGTTGTTTGCGCTTGATCCATTGACTCTCTCTATCTCTCTCTTTACTTTGTGCCTTGCAACTATTCATATTTGCTTGGTTTGGTTGTGTGTGCATCACTTGTTGATTGCACTTGAGTGTATTGCATTAAGTTTTTAAATTTCGCATTGAGTTGACTAGATTAGCATAATCACCTATTCACCCCCCCCTCTAGGTGATCTTTCAGTTTGCTCTTGATGCAAGTTTGAATGTGAAAAATAATCTCATGTGTCATGTTTTGAATTATTTCTTGAAGAAGCCAAGGATTAGTGATGGCCAAGGATCCATGTGAGACAACTATCACTAAGAGATTAGCATGATTAGTGGAGCACTTAATAGTTAGTAGCCATGAGTTTCTTCCTTTTTACTTTCTTTTCAAAACCATTTCCAAAAACACTATCATTTTCTTATCGTTGATTTCATCGCCTTCTCCACCCATCACTTCTAGTTTTCTTTTCTTCTGCTTTTCTCTTTCTTTAGCAAAGAAGAATTGTTAACAACCGACGTGAACGAATTGTTAATACTTCTATTGCCTCTCGTCCTTGTGGATTCGACTCAATAACCTATATACTATAATGGAAGTATTGAGGAAACCAAGGCACACATAATTTCATTGATTTACAAAATACACATTTTCGTGCACGGTTCTCCTCTCGAACAAATTTTTAGCGCCGTTGTCGGAGATGAGAACAGTTTGAACTTACATTTTTATCAATATTTTCTTCTCTATTTTGGTGTGCAAGTTAAATTTTACAGAAATTAAACATTGCAGAACTCTACTTTTACTTGCATGTTCCTGCTTTAGAAAGCAAGGACCCGGCCTCCATAAATTTGTCACGCTAGGGGCAAGAAATCGCACAAACGCGGCCTTTTTTTGGCCCTTGGTCTCCATCTTTTGCAGAATTTTTCAAGTTACGAATAACTGCTAGGACACTGCAATAATAAATAACAAAAATAGTAAATTGGATGCTTTAATATGGTTTAGACATTTACATCATAGGCATGTGTCAATTTCGTTTCAATATTCTGTATTTCGTTCTGTTGTTGTGATCTGAACTGAGGTGTATATATTACATTGCATATAGTTAGGACAAACACGTGATTGATTTACTCGCTTTGTGTGTTTCATTCTTATCTATATTGCACATTTGCATGAATAGAATTTAAGGGCATAACCCGTTACAAAATAAGGTGGGAAAGTCATTACCCTCCCTAACCCAAAAAAACTACCTCCCCACTCACACAACCTAAGCCTAAATAAAAATTGATAGACATTAGCCCCTAGGGACATATTGGGCTCATTAAGAGATTGACCTCAGGAGGAAGTTATTAGTACTGGACCCTTACCAAATTGGTGTTTAAGATTGGGGATTAAGAGGTTAGGCCTCGAAGATTCAGAGATTTGGCGTAATTAAGGCCTGTTGCTTATGCTGGGATACCTCCTACTGAATTTTGCTCCTACTTGGCCGATTAGCTCGTGGTCAGTTACTGCAATATCTCTCTCTTGGATAGTCGAACAATTAGGAGTCGTCTAGATCTGGGTCAACCCTAGTATAAGCTTGGTTTTGATATTTTCTTTCTTTTTGTTTATTTGTTTGCTTTTTCTATTTTGTTTGTGAAATAGATTTCTATGACAATAATTCTTTCAATCATAAAATAATCCATATTTCACCCCGATCTCATATGACTCGAATAAATCAACCCGGTTTCACCCAACAAGGCCTAACCAAATAAGTTAGATTGGATGTATTCGACTCAATATAACTCATACCTCCAATCGTATGACCAAAATCTTTAGAATAATTTCAACTCTTCACAGAATCGACGGGGATTCACCTCCCCCAGGTCTAATTTTCAACCATCTTGTTTACAATTTTCACAATATTCATTTTTCAATTTTGCTTCCTATACTCCTTTACAAGAACCACCGATTGAAAAAAAAATCTGAGTTAGAAAAGAGTATAGAAGTCTTAACTTCATGCTTAAGTCCTAACAACAATGTCAAAATGTGCTCGACTCACAATGTTTCCAACACCAAGCTTCATATACTAAGAAAAATCCGAATTAAAAAAGAGTATGGAAGTCGTACAAGCCATGCTTGAGTCCTAACAAAACAAGCTCGACTCACATGTTCACAATCTTTTTACATCGTGCCTCAGATAATCATTTTCTAGAACATTCAAAAGAAGAAAAATCTGAGTTAGAAAAGAGTATAAAAGCCATGCAGGTTGCAGGGTGATAATTTCAGAAAATATTGGCCTCCCCAATTCTACAATATTTTCAAGATTGATACTTAGTCCCACTTTTTCAAAATGAATGACCATCAGCCTTGGACATGAGGATGAAACTCTTGCATGAGTCCGAGCAATAATCTCAAAACATGTTGGACTCACCATGTTAATCGAATCTTCAAGATTCATACTCATCATTTTCAGTCTCACCTCTTCAAAATGAAAAACCATCGATCCTGAAAATGAGTATGAAGCTTTTGTGCGAGGCCGAGCGACAATCTCAAAACATGTGGACTCACCATCTTTCCATAACCAAGCTTCATATACTTCTTTTACAGAATACCCAATTATAAAAAAATCTATCTTAGAAAAGAGTATGGAAGTCTTGCGTGAGTTTGAGTAACAATCTCAAAATCTGATGGACTAATGATTTCACCACAATTTTTAAAATCAATTTTCATACTCATCCTTTCAAGAAGAACTGATTGCACCGAGTATGGAAGACATAATTCCAACTCAAAATTCTGTTACGCAGCCTATCAGTAGGTCAGACGCAATAATGAGTGAATTGGTCAATGATCATAGGAATGAGAGAACTTTCTCTAATCAACCTTTGATCAATCCTGATATCTCTAACTCGATCTATTGGACTGCAGAATCATGTTGTTTTGAAAACCAAGATTCAATTTCATCAACCCATTTGAACTTAACCAAACTCTAAGTTATGAGAACCACATTGACATTTTGGCAAGTTATCCCTTTCCTGAAATTGAACTGAGCATGAATATGGTTCTGAACTTTAACCGAGTAATTCAAGTCCATTTCTTGACTCAGTATTGACTCAGGTATCTTTACCTGATTTTTATCACTTTTTTGAGTCAATATTGAATCCTGTACCCGTTTATAGTGAAATGAATCACCAATCTTTTATGATCAACATATTGAACTTGATCAATACCATACTTTTGAAAGTTCCATTGACAAATTGACAAGTTTTTATTTTCATGAAACTGAACTCAAAGAGGAATGTGACCCTGATCTCAATTTTGTGATCCAGTTCAAATTTCTGAATCGATATTGACTCCTTTTTGTTACCCAATTCGAGTAACATTTTAGAGTCAGTTTTGATTCCGTTGCCTTTCATTCTTGAACTTGAATCACCAATCTTGCAAAGTTGCATTCTATTGTGGGGAAATAAATATGGACTAGAGTTTTAACTTCTTAATTTGGACCCACTTCCTAAGCTAATTTTGACTGCATAACCTTTACCTCATTACAATCATTTTCCTGTGTCGGTATTAGTTTTCTGTACCTTCTGAGTTCAAATCAACCATTTCATCATCTCACACTCCATTTTGGGACAAAGGTGTTGAACATAATAACTCTGAAATTATTTTTAAAATATGAAAATTAGATGGGGCAAAATTCTTAATAAAATCATCCATGTTCACATCATAATAGTGGGTTATATTAGAGAGGTCACTGGTGGGTTCCTGCGAACTCTACAGAGTCTTAATTGGGTCACATTTCATGTACCAATCAGACCGCCACTGGAACCACCACCCTGAGGTGAATTCTCCTCTCCTCTGTATTTTCATGCATACATACATTCATGATGCATTAAGGACAATACATGAGATAAGTGTGGGGGAGGGTCTACCAGCGTAGAGCTTTTAGATTTCTTTCTTTTTCACTTCTTTTAAGATATTCTTGAAATATTTCTTTTTGTATAAGTTTTTTCCTTCTCTTTAAAACCTTTTGAAACAAGAGAAAAAGTTTTGATCTATTTTTAAGAAAATAAAGATGATCTTAAAAATTAAGGAAACCACAATTATGACATCTTAAACCTAGTCGAAAAAATGAATCTTGTTTAAAATTAAGGTTAAGTAAGAAAGATTGGAAAGATAATCTAATCTTGAATATGTTGCCTTGGAGAGTATGCACTTCACACTTACACATTCTTGGGATAAAAAAATGACTTAAAATGTCATTAAAAAATATATAAAATATTGTATATATTATAAAAATCACTTATTAAAGTTGGATAATTATGCCTCAGGAAGCATGATTATTCACGCCTAATGGTGGTGAAAAGAAACAAATAATCCTTATAAGTTTTGTGACCTTATTTACTTGAGTCTTTAAGCCCGAGGGATATTTTCTCACCTGGTGCCCTAAAGCCATCTGGTTTGGGAGTCATTGGCTAAAGGCTCACTACTCGGTTAAACTAGAAAGCTTAAGAAAACTAAGGGAAGAGAAAGAAGATATATATATATATATATATATATATATAGAAATGGCTTGATGGTTAGAGTTGAAATCCCAAAATCTAAATAATTACAAAGTGTATATTATCTTGGTATTATGAGAGATCAACTTATTCAATCTAATTTTGAATTTTTACTTTAATTGATGACAAGATCTTGTATATAGACTAAGTTTAAGGACGAATAATTTTTGGTGAATTTATGACTTTAGATCACTTAAGTTTTTGCAAAAATATTTCGAAAACTTTTCACTATTTCAAAATGCGTTTTAAAAAAAAAACTTTCTATTTTTCTTTATGAATTTTGTGGGTATAATCTGCTGAAAACTCTCAAGAGATAAAACTCCTTCTCTAGAGATAACCTAGAGGTTTAATGACTTTTTGCGCACGCTGAGTGTAATCGCGTCACATGCGAAAGTGGTGTAATAACATTCTTACTTTAGTTTTTCTTTTTCTTATTTTGCTCGGGACGAGCGAAAGATAATGTAGGGGTGTGATTAGTCTATAATTCCGCATCATCATATTACAATTCCTGCTCCATTATGAGTAAAATACTGCTTCTAAAATCGTGTTTTGATTTTTGTAGATAATTAAGAGTTTAGGAGCAAAGTAAGAATAAGAGCCAAATTAAACTCAATTTTGAGTAATTAAATCACATTTCTTGGGGACCAATCTAGAGAGCTTCTAGAAAGAACATTGCATCCAGAAATTGAGGATGAATTTGAAAAATACGGGTCCAAATTACCAACAATCAGATACATTCAGAACTTTCTCGTAGCTGGACGAAACAGCAGAGCAAAACCACGGACCTAAGTCCGCGGCATTATGCTCTGCATTTGAGGGCCAGCAACGAGGTTGGAGAGCTGTAGGTTAGGGTTTTCTCTTCTTTAATGTAGTGTCGTGTAGTTTTTGTTCTTCTTCTCTTTTGAATTTTGTTTTCTTTTTTAGATCATATATTAGGGCAGAGATTAATTCAGGAGAGAAAGAGAGAGATTGATGTAACAAAGAGTGACAATTTATGAAAGTTTCCTCCTTTCCTTCTTTGATTTCTTTTCTAACTTTTAACATAACTATTAGCTAGCTTTTCTTCTCATGACAATCAACTACTAACCACTAATCATCTAACCACTCACTTGATAATCCATATGAATCTAATAGCCTCTACAAGGCCTTACTCTTGCATGAGCCATTGATAGCTCATGACGATGGGTTCTAATATCTAACTTGCTAACAAGCTAACTCTGTTATTTCATGCATACCTCTACTGGCTTTGATGATCTAATATTTGCATTAACTTGCTTTTGATGCGAATTTGAATGTGAAGAACAATCTCATGTGCCATGCTTTGGATCATCTCTTGAAGAAGCCAAAGATTAGTGATGACCAAGAATCCATGTGAGACAATTATCACTAAGAGGTTAGGATGATTAGTAGAACACTTAGTAGTTAGTAGTCATGCGTCTTCTTCTCTTTTATCTTATTTTCAAAACCATTTCCAAAAACAATTTGTCATTTTCTTATCATTATTTTCATCTCCTACTTAGTTCACCATTGTTTTCATCTTTTCACCATAAGTTCTTCTCTTTTCATTTTCTAAATCACTTCACCACACTTTTCATTTTGTGTTCTTGTTTTACTTCATTTCTATTTTCTTGTTTTCCTGTCACCGATTAAAACCACTTCTTGATTGTTTTCATATCGACGATTTCATCGCCTTCTCCACCCATCACTTCTAGTTTTTTCTTTTTCTTAACAAAGAATAACTGTTAACAACTGATGTGAATGAAGTGTTGATGTTTCTATTACCTCTCGTCCCTGTGGATTCGACCCGTATGCTATAACAGAAGTATCGAGGAAGCCAAAGCACAAATAATTTCATTGATTTACAAAATACACATTTTCGTGCATGGTTCCCCTCTCGAACAGTTGCCTGTTTGGCATTCACTATGACACACTCTCCGAGTACATTTAGTCGTTATGTCTGCCATTGTGACGAGTTCTCTCCGACCCTGACTTGGCCTGACCACTAGAATTCAAGGAGAGTTGAAGTATTATATCACGAGTTGTCTGTAAGTTGTGTTATGCTTTATTTAAATTTTATGTCTATATTTATGCTTTATTGATATTTTAATCTAATGTACATTGTGTTATATACAGGGTGATTTTTGTCTGCCCGCTTGGAATGACACTGGGGATATGCCCAAATTTTTTTGCAAGTGGCTCAATGACAATGCACGAAAAAAGTGGAACGACAACAAGAATCGCTCCCAGCGTCTCACTTTTGATTGTTGCCAGGGTTTCATAGCTCAGGCTTCTACATTGCAACCGGATATAGTCGACAGTGAGACTTGGATGAACCTATTGTTGAAATATGAAAAGAACAGCCAGGATGACGGGAGTGACTCGATAAAATAATAAACTTATATATTGTTTATATATTATTATACATGGTACATTTACTAACTTTTTTATTTTTAAATTTGCAGTCGAATAGGGAAAAATGTAAAGCCTCTCGCATTGCAAATGACTTGCTGCATATGATGGTAGAGATGCTCTTTCTATGTGAAAGGGCAAATTTGCAAGTATAAATTTATATTCATTTGGTTTTATAGCATATTTATTTTTAAAGTTAATTTAATTTTTTAAGTTTTTTTCATTTCTAATAGAGAGACGCCCGCGGGAGGGAGCCAAACGCAAAGGAGATCTACAATAAGGAATTCTTGAAGATGGATGCGCTCAATGCTCCTGAGGGCGAGCTTCTCATGCCTCGCACCTGGGGCAAGCCAGTCACCGATGAAGCCATGTCTGTTGGTGTAAGTATTAAAAATTCATTTATATATCCTTATTTTTTACGAAAATAATAGAAATCTAATTATACTTTTGATGCCTTTCTTAATTCTCAGCTCCAACTTGAGAGGAATTATGATGCGACGATAGCAGACGACAGCGACGAGAGCACTGCCAGCACATGATCGACCTTCGAGACATTTGGACGTGTGACGAGGCTCGGGCTGCACGTGGATGTTCCCAGAGTTTGGGGGCTCGCTCGGAGGGCGCCTACACGCCCAGCTTGAGCAGCAGGTTCAGGTCATTAGGTAGGAGTATGAGGCCATGAGGTAGCAGTCGGAGGCCGACCGACAGAGGATCGCCAATTTGGAGGTTGCTCAGGGAGAGATGCAGCTGTTCATGACTCAATTTACGATGAGTCAACAAAGTCTCGGGCAATCTAGCAGCGGGAGCGACGATAGTGATGACGGGGACAACGAGATATTGTAATATAATTGTGATTTATATTACTTGTATTTTGTGAGATTCGTGAGATTACTTGAGTTTGTGAGATTTGTAAATATCGATGTTATTTGGTAAGATTACTTGGATTTTATGAGATTGGTGTTATTTAGTGAGATTGGTGTTATTTAGTGAGATTATTATTGAAATTGTTGTGATTGATAATGGTTGTTTATGTATAAATTCATTATCGAAATGTATGTATGTATATGGTAAGTGTTCTGAAGTTTAAAAAAAATGTCAACAAATTACGTCAAATTTAATTTTTGAAGCAATCTGCGACCCAAATTGCATCAAAAATAACAAATTTGATGCATTTTGTTGACACATATTGTATTTTTATACCAAAATTTTTTAAAATCTCCGTAACTCTAGAATCAAATCACAAATTGTGTCGAAAACATAACTTTTTGACGTAATTATAGAACATCAGTGTATTTAAACCAAAAGTTTTCAAATTTCGCGTAGTCCTGGAATTGACGGATTGCGTCGAATCTAGTATTTCGATGCAACCTTTAATTTTAAAAATTATTTTATTTCACAAATTGCGGCAAAAATTCAATGCTTATTGTAAAAATTTATTTACAAATTGCGGCGAAAATTCGCTGCAATCTGTAAATTTTACGTTAAATTTTTGACACAATGTTTAAATTTCACATAATTTTCAGAAATCGGGGAAATAAATATTGCGTTAAAAATAGCAGCAATATTTACAAATTGCGGCGAATTTTCGACGCAACCATTGCGTCGATGTCTTTTTCGTCGATACTTGTGACGCAAAAAGTCGATGTAACATGTACATATTCGACCTAAAATGTTTATTTTCGACGCAATTTTACAGACTTTCTAATAGTGTAACTTCACAAAATCAATTTTGGTTCTCGGTTGTGTTCATTTTGTCCTTGAACATTTTTTATTTTAGAGAGTGCGTTTAGAGAATCACAACCTCCATAGAGACACCCAAAGAGTCGGCCCCAGTTCTACACTCACATTGGTGATCGTTTTATTAAGAGTAGTGTACTCTGCCTCACTTGTTTTGATAAAAATTATATGCATCATTAGAAACATTAAGTTTATCCTAGATTCAATTGTAAAAAGCTTTTGATCCTATTTAGACCTCGACTTGACTCACCAATAGAAAAATACGACAATATCTCTATCCTAATCATTTATTTGTTTTCTTATGTCCCTAAATTAATGGAAAAATCTCTATCTGCATCTTTTTCGAGATCAATATATGAAAAATAAGAGAGGATTTGAAATAATCTTTTAATATACTTCTGGATTTGCTCCTTTCAGAAATTTTTTGATATTTATAATTTCTTCCGTCATATCTAATACATATAAATTTATAACATATGGATATTGTAAGATTTGATTCTAGGGGTGGTAATTGGGTCGGGTCAGGTCGACCCGACCCGATTACTGCTCGACCCGTATAATAATCGGGTCGGGTCGACCTGACCCGATTATTATACGGGTCAAAAATTCAGACCCAGATCCGACCCGAACTTAGTCAACCCGACCTGACCGACCCGTTTGATCCGATTATTAAACCTTAAATACAAATTTTTTACACTATATTATCAAATTGTTGGGTGGTATAGCTGGTCATCGTACTAAATTCACACACTAGAGATCATTGGTTCGAAAATGTACTCACGCATATTTTTTGACAATTTAATTTAGGCGAAGAGGAGGAGGCGTGGGCGGCAACGGAGGAGATCCGAGGCGAGGAGGCCGAGAGGAGAGAGAATAATCGGGTCGGCGGGTCAAGCGGGTCTGGCGGGTTCGGGTCGACCCGACCCATTTAATAATCGGGTCAGACGGGTCGACCTGATTACGACCCAAACCTGATTAGCCTAAACCCAGACCCGCTAACTCTGGGCCGAGTCGGGTTGAGTCTGACGAGTCGCGACCCGTCCGCCACCCGTATCTGATTCGAATCCAAAGAGTTGACATCCAAGTTACTCTCACAATCTTTCACCTTTCTTTACCAATAAAGTAACTATTTTATCACAGCTGTAACAACACCAATACACCAACCTTGTGCAGTCTGTTGGCCCAAAGGCCCATCACTCTAGTTTTGATGATGATTAACTCATGTAGTTATAGTACTAATGATCTTGTGTTTAATTAATCTCAGACATGTGATCAAGATCTTAATAGGTGTTTAGCTTCAACAAAGGATTTAAAGTCAAGTTTTGGAGCTAGCACGTGTTGATTCAAGAGCCTGTACATCAAGACCACATCAAGTACTCAAGAGGAGTCTAGCTCATTACATCAAAGTTTGGACCAAGTCAAGAAGGAGAAGAAGACCTTCAAAAGAAGACTTGTATCTAGGTTTGTTTTGTTAAGATTTTATTTTTAGATAAAATGTAAAGGATAGATTAGTTGGTGGATTGCTCAAGTATCATATACACTCACACACAAGATTTAGATGTGTTTTCATAAAAGAGTTTTTGTTTTGAAAAATACCGTTTTGATTTTTTAAGCTTCAAAGTATACATGTGTTTTATCAAAACTTTATTTAGAGCTTAATGTCAAAAACATAGATATATTATTATATATGTGCAGTGGATCATATCCATACACACTAAGCTTTAAAAGTGTTTAGAATATCTTGTTTTTATATTTGGAGAAGTTTTAAAGAAATCGGTTTTCAATTTGGAAAAATCATTTTGGAAAATTACAGATTTTTGTTTAAGACAAAACTTCCATATTACAAAATAGTTCAAAATGTTTGTAACATATTTTGATTTTTACTCAAACACTTTGTATATCAAAGTATATTACTGAACTTATTTTTGTAGATTTTTAGTGAATTTATGGAATTTTATTGAAGGTAAAAAGCCAAGTTTTTAATCCTTGAAATTGCTTTGGCCTTCTGCCAGTTGACCGCACGGTTGACCGAGCCAGAGGTCTGTCGACCGGGTGGTCGACTGATGTACACAAACGTGCACGGCATTGTTTGGCTGGAGGGTCGGTCGCCGGTCGACCGACCCGGTCGACAGCCAGAGAGCTCTGCTCTCTGGATCTGGCTCGGGTCGACCGACCCGAGCGGTCGACCGGCAGAGAGCTTCTGCTCTCTGTATCCAGGTCCCGGTCGACCAGTGGCTCAATGGTTGAAAATTCGACCGTTGGCGGTCGACCGACAGCAGCGTCAGCTCCTGATTTGGACCCCAACGGCTAGTTTTTGTTAGCCTATATATTGGGGTTCCCTTGGACTGTTTTCTATAAGATTTCATGATTTTTCATACATATACCTTGAAGTTTATCTTTAAATGAAAAATGAATTTTCATGATTTTCATATTTTTTTGATAAAAAGTAATTCATGTTTATTACGAGCTTTATCGACTATTTTATGAATATGCTATTCACACGATGCTTGTACACTCACACTATTTCTTTGTTTACTCATGACTTTGTTTCATGAAAACTTTTATGAGCCTTATAGATTTCGAGTGTCAACTTTTGTGTATTTGGTATGTTTCATGAGATATATACGATTTGTATGATTTGATTTCATGTTTGAAGGATCTTTAATTAGTTTTTCAAAAATTACTTTAACTAGTTATTTATTCTTCAATGGGTAGAGTTTTCAAATTTTATAAAATATTTTCAAACTCTTATTTTTGAAAACCCCTACCAACCCTATAAGGGCGGATGGATGGGCGACCATGCCTTGTGAGCCTTATTAAATATCTTTTATCATGTGCATGAAAAGGGTGGATCTTTATGAGTTATACACTTGATTTTCATCATATTTTTAATTGATATCACAATTGATATTTTTTGTATACTCATATTTTTATTTCTATATATGTGTGCTTCAAATTTCAAACAATATCAATTTCTATTGGGTTTTTCATTTTTATACATATATATGATTTGATTGTGCTTGATTGTTTAAAGCACAAAGTATGTTTATGCTAAGTTTGATTTAAAATTTGGTTTCAATTGGTATCTCCATTGGTAATTTTAACGAGCTTATGCATTAATTTCAGTTGGTATTTTTTTATTGATATCAAAATTTACAATATACTTCAATTGATATCAATATGTTTCGATTTCCAATTGGGTTTAAATTTCAATTGGTATCACAAATGTTTTACCGCATATTTGGTATCAAAATTTACCATGTATTTCAATTGGTATCAAAATATAAAATACTTTACTTTCATTGGTATCAAAATTTACACATGTTTTAATTTCATTTGGTATCAAAAATTTCCTATTTCAAATGATATCAAAAATCTTGTGATATCTTAAAATTTTATTTATTTACAAATGGTATCTCAAATTTGCTTAAATATTATCAAAATTTGTGTTAAAAATATTTTGATATGTATTGCCTATATGCAAGGGGAGTTTAACATCTCTTCTATATATAGTTTCATGTTGAGTGTATCTTATATTGAGGAGCTTGACATCTCTTCTTTATGTGATACACGTGTGTAGGGGGAGCTTCGCATCTCCACTTATGCATTGTATATTATGTTTTATGTGAGTTAGGGTTGTCATCTCTTTTTCATGTAATGCATGTATGCAGGGGAGCTAGCTTAGCGTCTTCCTCTTCGTGAATGTATATCGCGCATATATATCCTTATTGATGATTTATTTTTTACCCCTTTGTTGATGATGACAAAAAGGGGGAGAATGATTTTGAGTTTATATATGCATATTTGAGTTTTGCATATATTGAGTTTATGCATTTTATGTTTTTACAAAAAGAGGGAGAATGATTTTGAAAGTTTATACAAAAAAAGGAGAAGGTTTTTAGAGAAAAGAACTTTTGGTTTATGCATGTTTCTTTCACCTTGTTTATGCATATATATTTGTTTAGTTTGATGCGCTTCATTACAATATCTATTTGTTTATTGTTATGCATGAGTTAAGGGGAGCTTCTATGAAGCTTAACTTTAATCCATGCATATATTGTAAATCACCTAGAGGGGGTGAATAGGTGATAGTGCTAATCTAGAAACTAAATGCGGAAGCTGAAACTAAATTGCAACACACTTAATACAACCAACGAGTGTAGCCGAATTCCCCGTGAAGGGCTCTGGACTAACTCCTCTTGATTCCCCTAGATAAGGGTTGAGGTGCTATATGAAGCTCTCGTGGTTAAGTATAAGTGAGGCACACAAACACAATCCAAGCATATAAGGATAAGCAATATGAATCAAATGCAAGGACAACTCAAGCATACAAGATATGATGCTATGAAAGATGCAATGATGCACATACACAAATAAAGGAGAGAGAGTTTAGAGGCAATGGATCAAACGCAAAGACAAAGATGTGTTTCGAGGTTCGAGCCCCTAGCTCTACGTCCCCGCCTTCACCGAGAAGGATTTCCAATCCACTAAGGAGTACCGAACTCCTCTCTCAACCTTACAATGCCACCGAGGCAATACAACCACAATCCACCTCTACCGAAGAGGGATAAGGCCCGTAGCCAACAACCAAAAATCACCTCTACCGAAGAGGGATACAAACCAATACCACTCTGATCAACCTCTACCAAAGAGGGATACAACAATACAAGGAGGGTTTACAACAAGGTGGTATCTTTCAACCACAAACAATCTCTTTTCCACAAAAACAAATGATCCTAAATAGATAGGATAGAAGATATAGCTCAAGTGTGAAAAAACTAGGTGTTTGAAAAATAAAAACTCAAAGAAATAATCTTGGGAAAACTCTTGAAGATAATGGAAATGAAGAACAAACACAAATCTCCCAAAATTCTATTTCCTTTGATTTTTTCAAAAACCTAAAACAATATAAAGATAGATCTTTTTGGCACTTAAACACTTTTGAAAACTTATTTTTAAAACCAGAGAATAGGGAAATTTTTGCTCTTGAAAAACTTATACAAAACCCCCAAGAAATGGGGTATATATAGGCTCCCCAAGAAACTAGCCTGATTTTTCAGCCTGACAGGCCGGCGGTCGACCGCCCGGTCGACCGCCAACGGTCGATTTTTTGACCGTTGGAGGAACCCGGTCGACCGCCCGGTCGACCGCCCAGAGAGCACTGCTCTCTGGTCCGGTCGATCGGCCCATGTGTCTGCCAGACATGCACAAGGCTGTGCACGTCGGTCGACCGCCCGGTCGACCGGCCCTTGGTTCGGTCGACCGCCCGGTCGACCGGCCTGGCCTGTCATCCACTGTTCTAGGTCAGAAACTGGGGTTAAAAACATTTCTAATAAATCTCATAAATCTTCTAAAAATACATAAAAATAGTTTTATCATTTTGCATTGATATATAAACATGTGATAAAGATTTCAACTCAAATATCAAGCATATGAAACCATTTTTGTGTTTTATCATTTTTATCAAAAATCAAAACATGTATTTTATCAAACTTGGATTTTTCAATACATGAATAGGAAAGTCAAAATAAGTTTGTTTAAAAGTTAAGCATGCATGTATAGAAAGAAACTACTATACATAAACCAATTAAACTTGTTTTGATCTAAACTATTCATGAAAACTAATATCCATAAAACGTGTGTGTTGTGCACTTGAGCATATCAACTATTCTTATCTTTACACATGGATCTAAAACACACTAAACTAAACTATGGATACCTAAGTCTTCTTGACGATCTTCATCTTCAAGTCGACTCGATCCAAACCGTGATCCACGAGCGAGACTCCAACGAGTGCAAGGTATGATCTTGATGCTCGGGCTCTGGAATCACCATGTGAAGGCTTCAAAACTCATCTTGTTGAAGCAATCACCAACTAATATCTTACTTAATGATCTGAAACTAAAATCACAAGATTATTAGTAAACATAACTACATGAGTTAATCATCATCAAAACTAGGGTGGAAGGCCTCTGGGCCAACATATATAACTCCATGAGTTTTGTCATCATCAAAAAGGGGGAGATTGTTAGTCCAAAGGTCTATCACTCTAGTTTTGATGATGATTAATGATTGAGGTTTACCTGCACACAAAATACCGAATTTCAGAACTAAGAATGAAAAGTGCAAGTTACTCAATTGTACCACAATTAGCAAGTGGCTATGCGGGTCGTGATCCACAAGGAGGGACTAGCGATGGAAGCTTTTCTAGCAAGTTCTCTTTTATACTACCATTAATGGTTAAAGTTCTTCTTTAGTTTCTTAAAAAGAAAAGAAAAATAAATTACAATGAAGTTAGGCAGAAGTGAGAGATTGGGAAGATGGAGAAACCAGAATTGGATATGTACAAAGAAATAGAAAAGGAGTGATAAAAGAAGTGGGTGTTGTTGGTGTTGGTGATCTAAACTAAAGAAATAAAAGAAAAGAAAGAAAAGATTAAAGAAATACTTACCTCCTTTGGTTGATGACTTACCTGGAACCCTTGCATGTTCTACCTTGCTTCGAGGCGTTCAACGCATAAGCCATAAGATCGAGCTCAGTCCCCATTCGCATTACATCATCAAGACGAACAAGAATGAAATGATACGGAGTCTTGAGGAGGAGAACATCATCATGAAACATCGTTGGCACTCACACAAACATTGCTATACTGATACTACTAGATTCACTTGAATGCTCATCATAACCAAAAGAGAAAAAGTAGAAAGAAGAAGAAGGAAACAAAAGTAAAGACAAGCATAAAAAAAGTTACCTTTTATATCTTGCAGAAACGATGGAAGAAAGGAGGAGGTACATTGGTGTCACTCTCAACATAAGCCTCTCTCTTACTTACATGAATCTCAGTCTAAACTATATTTACAAAGAAATAAAAATTACATCAAAAGAAAATAAAAACCTACACTACAAAGAATGAAAAACTGGACTAAATCCTATCTCTGCATGGTCGTCCCCTGTACGCTCTGAAAATCCCAGTATTTATAGGCAAAACCCACCATATGAGAGCGTATGAAGATAGAGGGAGCAAACACTCCCCCTAACTCACTAACAAAGCCACGAAAACGCGACTTTAGCCGTGTTTCCGCGGCCAGGGTGTGGCTAGGTGGCCACACCCTGTTGGTGATAGTCTCTAGTTTCGCGTTCTGGCTTTATCTTCAGCTGGATTTCTCGTTACAGCTCCGGAATTGTGATAAAACGGCCTTTGATCTTTGGCTTCAACCGTTGATTTGGGATGATTCATTTCAACCGATTTTCAACCTCTCTGATTTGCCAAGATTTGCCCTGATTCCCTGATTTCAAATTTATTCTGATTAAATTTAGAATTTGATGGGCTTTTGGGCTCATTTCTCTTCACTCTCCTTTAAGAATGGGCTTGCAAATAAATTAAACAATAGTTAGGAAAAAGTAGAGTTTATTTTATAATAAGTATGAGAATATGATAACAAATGTGCAATCTTAGCGATCGATCACACACCCATACCTATCTTTTGCTCGTCCTCGAGCAAAACAACTAAACTATACTAAAAATTATTAGATCACTTTCACAGGTCACGCGATTGCACTGAGCATGTGCAACAAGCAGTTAAACATCTAGGTTTCCCCTAGAGGACGAGTTTTGTCTCGTGAGGGTTTTCAGTGGATTACACCCACAAAATCTGTAAAGAAAGAGAAAAATGTTAGTATTTTGAAAAAACATTTTGAAAGAAAAAATATTTAAAATATTATTATAAGTTTTAAGTAATCTATAAGTTATAGGAAAACTGAATTTTTCATTCCTCTATTCAAAAGATTTGTTATCAATCAAAATAAGGAGTCAAATTGTACTTCTCATCTAGTCTATTACTTTATCTTAAGTCATATGCACCTTGTGACCGTGAAAATTTGACTAAGGGTTCATTAACTCTAACTCTTTATGCCTTATTTTATATATATATATATATATATATATATATATATATATATTTTTTTTTTTTTGTGGTATTATTTTTTTAGTTCCATTAGGCTTTCTAATCTGCCCATGTAACGAGCCTTTAATCGATGACTCCCAAACTAAACGGTCTTAGGGCACCGGGTGAGAAAACACCCCAAGGATTTAAAGACTCGAGCAAATAAGGCCACAAAACTAAGGATTTTATTATATGAACCCCTTTTAGGCGTGAATACTTATACTTTATTAGGCACAAATACCCAGCTTAATCAGAGGATTTTTTTTAATATTTTTTTCTCAAACTTATCTAATCATCTTTCGCATAAATACCAAGGCTTACTTAGGCCAAAGCACCTAGCTAATCAATAATTAGATTTGTTCATCTTTCATAGATATATATATATATATTATAAGGCATAAGAATCTTCGTTTTTTGAACCCTAAGTGTGTAAGTGTATGAAGTGTGCATATTTCATTAAGGTAAAGATCAAGACAAAATTATTTTGACAAATTATCTTCCTAACTCAAAAAAATCAAACAAATAATCTTATTTTGACCAAGTTTAAGAAATACTAATTTTGATTTTCTTATTCCTTAAAATTGACTTAATTTCTTACAAAAAATATGTCAAAATATTATTTCTATTTTCAAAAAGTTTTTAAAAGTAAAGAAAATGTTAAATTTTTTTAATAAAAGAAAAACCTAAGTTATGTTAGAACCCTCCCCCACACCTATCTCATGCATTGTCCTCAATGTATGAATTAATGCATAGATGCATGAAAAAGAAGACAGGAAAGGAAAATACTACCTTAAGGTGGTGGTTCCGGTGGTGATCTGATTGGTCCACGAAATGCGACCCAATCGACTTTGCATGGAGTTCAGAAGAGCCCACCAGAAATCTCTCTAATATAACCCACTAAAATGATGTATACATGAAGGATTTTTATTAAAAATTTGACCCCATCTAATTTTCAAATTTCATAATTGATTTCAGAGTCAATTTTGTCAACCGCCTTGTCCTAAAATGGAGTGTGAAAAGATAGAATGATTGACTTGGACTTAGGAAGTACGGGAACTAATACCGACTCAGAAAAGTGACTTAAGTCAAGTAAAGATTCAGGAGTCGAGATTGGTTCAGGAAGTGGGTCCAAATCAAGAAGTTGAAACTCAAGTCCACATTCATTTTCCCACAATAGAATGTGACTTAATATTGGTGATTCAAGTTCAAGAATGACAGGTGTGGGAATCAAAACTGACTCTAAAATATTACTCAAGTCGGGTAACAAAACAGGAGTCAATATTAATTCGGAAATTTGAACTGGATCACAAAATTGAGAATCTAGGTCACATTTCCCATTGAGTTCAATTTCATAAAAATGAGAACTTACCAATTTATCAATGGGACTTTCAAAAGTATGAAATTGGTCAATTTCAATATGATGATCATCAAAGATGTGCGATTCAATTTCACGATGAATTGGCACAGGATCCAATGTTGACTCGGAAAAAAGATTGAAATCAGGTGAAGACACCGAGTCATTATTGAATCAAGAAGTAGAATTGAATCATTAAGTTGAGGTTCAGGATCATAATCATTCTCAAGTTCTATTTCAGGAAAGGAATAACTTGTCAAACTGTCAATATCATTTTCAAAATTTGGAGTTTTGGCAAGTTCAAATGATTGTGCTGAAATGGAACCTTGTTTTTCAAAACAACATGACTCTTCTGCTCTAACAGAATGGTTAACGATATCAGAACTGGCCAAACGGTGAGAATGTAGAGTTTGGACCATCATATCTATGTCATGATTACGAGCGTTTTAAGCCTGAGTCATGGCTTCAAGCATCTTTTCATAGTTGATAGGTTCATCGTTTTGTTGCGATTGGTCTTGAAAAGATGAAGTGTTATTTTGAAATTGGTGGTAAAATTGTGAGTCCATCAGATTTTGTGATTGTTGTTTGGACTCACGCATACTTATTTCTAAAATTGATGGTTTTCTATTTTGGACTGGTGGAACTGAGTATGAATCTTGGAAATATTATGCACAAGGTGGATAAGGAGGACAAGTTGGTTGAAAATTGGACTCATGGGAGGTGAATCCCCATTGACTTTGTGAAGAGTTGAAATTATTTTGGAAATTATGGTTATAAGATTGGGGGCATGGGTTATATTGATTCGGATAAGACCAATCTGGCACACTAGGTTGGTTAAAGTTATGATATGCCGGGTTGGTGATATCCGAAAAAGAGGTTGGGGTGTAATATGGATTATTATTAAAATTGAAAAAATTATTGTTATAAGCCATATCACACAATAAATGTTAAACACAAACAAAGAAAAACAAACAAATAAGCAAACAAAAAAGAAAAAATTTCTAACCTAAGTTAGGGTAAACCTATGACCTATACGACTCCTAACTGGTTAGACTGTCCACGGGAGGTATAATGCAGACTTTGACTGCAAGCTAATCAGCCAGGTCAGGGTAAGATTGGTGGGAGATTATCCTTCAAAAACGTTCCTTAATTAAGTAACCACCAACATTCGGGCTTTCGGCCGTTAATCCCCTTCCTAGACACTGATTTGGTAGGAGTCAAATTCCAACACCTTTCCCCTTAAGATAATCTCCTAATTGAGTCCGAGATGTCCCTAGGGTCAACGTCTACTCATTTTTAGTTAGGCTTGGGTTAGTGAGTGAGAAGATTGTTTGTGGGCTAGGAGAGGGTAATGACTTCCCCACCTTATCTTGTTCATAGGACAAGCCCTTAAGATTGATTTAGTGCAGTGTACAAGAAAAGCAACACTTAAGCAATGTAAGCAATCCAAAAGTGTTCTTATACTACATGCTATGCACACGTACCTTTGCTCCAGCACTCTTCAACAGTAATGAAAAATGTAAACGAATTAGACACGTGCCTAAATGCAAGTCTAAACCGTTTTTATCATTTAACAAACATCATTTTACTGTTGAGGTTAGAAAGGAAGTACAGTGAGACAAACAAGAAAATAGATAGCTACAGATATTAAACTTTGCACTATAGCTAACCTGCAAAAAAAATACAGGTTAGTAGTTCACTCAGATTGCCACATGAATGTAGCAAATCTGAGGGCTTCTTGGCTCTGCTTTCTTGAGCAGAGTCCAAGGCTACTTATATGCCCACTGCAGCAAAGATTCCTTGTTGTCAAGCTTGTACACCAAAAACAAAAAAGAAAGTTAACAAAAAATGTAAATCTAAAAAGAGAATAACTTACCGTCCCTCCCCGGCAACGACGCCAAAATTTGATTGAGATTTACCTGCACACAAAATACCGAATTTCAGAACTAAGAATGAAAAGTGCAAGTTACTCAATTCTACCGCAATAGTAAGTGGATATGCGGGTTGTGATCCACAAGGAGGAACTAGCGATGGAAGCTTTTCTAGCAAGTTCTCTTTTATGCTATCATTAATGGTTAAAGTTCTTCTTTAGTTTCTTAAAAAGAAAAGAAAAATAAATTACAATGAAGTTAGGCGAAAGTAAGAGATTGGGAAGATGGAGAAATCAGAATTGGATATGTACAAAGAAATGAAAAAGGAGTGATAAAAGAAGTGGGTGTTGTTGGTGATCTAAACTAAAGAAATAAAAGAAAAGAAAGAAAAGATTAAAGAAATCTTACCTCCTTTGGTTGATGACTTACCTAGAATCCTTGCATGTTCTACCTTACTTTGGAGGCGTTCAACGCATAAGTCAGGTGGTCACACCCTGTTGGTAGTAGTCCCTGGTTTCGCGTTCTGGCTTTAACTTTAGCTGGAATTCTCGTTACAGCTCCGGAATTGTGATAAAATGGCCTTTGATCTTTGGCTTCAACCGCTTGATTTGGGATAATTTATTTCAACCAGTTTTCAACCTCTCTGATTTGCCAAGATTTGCCCTGATTCCTTGATTTCGAATTTATTCTGATTTAATTCAGAATTTGATGGGCTTTTGGGCTCATTTCTCTTCACTCTCCTTTAGGAATGGGCCTGCAAATAAATTAAACAAAAGTTAGGAAAAGTTAGAGTTTATTTTATAATAAGTATGAGAATATGATAATAAATGTGCAATCTTAGCGACCGATCAATTAACTCATGTAATTATAGTACTAATGATCTTGTGTTTAATTAGTCTCAGATATGTAATCAAGATCTTAGTAGGTGTTTAGCTTCAACAAAGAATTTAAAGTCAAGTTTTGGAGCTAGCACGTGTTGATTCAAGAGCTTGTGCATCAAGACCACATCAAGTACTGAAGAGGAGTCTAGCTCATTGGATCAAAGTTTGGACCAAGTCAAGAAGGAGAAGAAGACCTTCAAGAGAAGACTTGTGTCTAGGTTTGTTTTGTTAAGATTTTATTTCTAAATAAAATGTAAAGGATAGATTAGTTGGTAGATTGCTCAAGTATCATATACACTCACACACAAGATTTAGATGTGTTTTCATAAAAAAGTTTTCGTTTTGGAAAATACCGTTTTGATTTTTTTAAGCTTCAAAGTATACATGTATTTTACCAAAACTTTATTTAAAGCTTAATGTCAAAAACATTGATATTTCATCATATATGTGTAGTGGATCATATCCATACACACTAAGCTTTAAAAGTGTTTAAAATATCTCGTTTTTATATTTGGAGAAGTTTTGAAGAAATCGGTTTTCAATTTGAAAAAATTATTTTGGAAAATTACAGATTTTTTTCAGGTAAAACTTCCATATTACAAAAATAGATCAAAATGTTTGTAACATGTTTTGATTTTTACGCATACATGTTTGTATATCAAAGTATATTACTGAACTTATTTTTGTATATTTTTAGTGAATTTATGGGATTTTATTGAAGGTAAAAAGCTAAGTTTTTAATCCCTGAAATTGTTGTTTCTGGCCTTCTACCGGTCGACCGAGCCAGAGGTCGGTCGACCGACGTGCACAAACGTGCACGGCGTTGTTTGGCTGGAGGGCCGATTGACCGACCCAGTCGACCGTCAGAGAGCTCTGCTCTCTGGATCTGGCCCCGGTCGACCGGGCGGTTGACCGGCAGAGAGCTCTGCTCTCTGTATCCAGGTCCCAGTCGACCAGTGGCTTAAAGGTCGGAAATCTGACCGTTGGCGGTCGACCGGCCGATCGACCAACAGCAGCGTCAGCTGCTGAATTGGACCCCAACGACTAGTTTTTATTAGCCTATATATTGGGTTCCCTTGGACTGTTTTCTACAAGATTTCAAGAGAGTTTTTGGGTTAGTTTTTCCTACATATATCAGTGGTTTTATTCACATGTTTTAGAGCCAATATTTTCAAATCAAAAGGAGAGTTTATCAAGAGTTTTCAAAAGTAATTTCTTTGAGTTTTTCACCACATATTCAATCCTTGTTTTTCTCACATATACTTGAGCTTTCCATTGCTAAATCCATCCTAAAGGAGAGATGCTGTGAGAGTTGTTTTTAGGTGATCAAAGTGTTTAGATCACCAAGTGTTCAATCTTGAGGAGGCGGACTTGCGGGTTCGCGTTGTTTCGAGTTCTAGTGAGAGCTCGGTGTAGAGGTGCGGCCTCGGCAAGCTTGCGCGCTTGCTTGTGTTTGTTCTGCGGGAACAAGTGAGGGGACTAGTAAGTCCAAAAGTTCTACTGTGAACTCCTTGTAGGTGTTGCAGCACCGAGTGATCCGGTGGGACCAATTCTAGTGGAAATCCTTCATAGTGTTGAAGGCTGGGACGTAGAGCAAGGGCGCTCGAACCTCGAAACAAATCTCCCCTGTTTGCGATTGCTCTCTCTATCTCTCACTTGTGTTTATATCTTGCATGCTTACATTGCCTTTATCTTTACTTGCTTGATATACTTGTGCCTAAATTGTTATATGTTTGAGAATTGTTTGCTCACACTTGTATTCAAGCAAGAGAGCCATAGCGGCACCTCAACTCTTATCTTGAGGAATCTTGAAGAGATAGTCCAGAGCCCTTCACGGGGAATCCGGCTTCACTCTTATGTTATACTTGGTGTGTTGTGCATAATAGATTTTAGTTTGCATAAATAGTTTTAATTCCTCATTAATTCACCATTAGATTAGCTAGTCACCTATTCGCCCTCTCTAGGTGATTTCAATTGGTATCAGAGCTTGGTGCTCTTGATTTGGATCTAGCCACCTTGACTTAAAGATCCTCAATTATGGCTAATCACAATATTTGTGTACACACACATGGATTTCATGTCACCTCCCACTTTTGATATTCTTAACATCCAAACTTGGAAAGTTAAGATGTCATTATACCTCAAAGCCCTAGGTATTCATGTTTATTTGGCCACTATTAAAGATTCTTATTGTTTAAATGGCAAACATCTAGAGGCTAACTCAAAAGTCATCCATGCTTTAAAGTCAACCCTAAATGATGAATATTTATTTAGGGTTTATAACTTTGATTCGGCTTTTGTAGTATGGAACACTATAGTCTCCCTTGGCGAATAAGAGCAACACTATGTGGGGAGCAACTCGGATGATGGAAGTGATGCTTTCAACTTGTGCTATATGGTCCAAGGGGATAACCCCCTTGAGATAAATTCTGAATCCGAGCTTGATGAGGATGTTAACATGTCTTATGATGATTTTGCTTCATTTATTCAACAACTTCTTGAAAAATATGATTTGCTTAAAAAGAATCATAAAAGATTGAAAATTAAATATGAGTCCATTTCTAAAGAAAAAGATTCTTTTCAAAATAAACTTGAAGATATTTCAAAAGAAAATGATATGTTGAAAAAGGACAATATTTCCTTGACTTCTAAATTAAATGATCTTTGTGAAGGAAATACTTCTTTGAAAAATAAGATTATTTTGGTGGAAAAGAAAAAAAAATTGCTTTGAATAAAAACAACTCTTTAAAAAAGAAAATTTTTGAAAAAGAAAAAAATGTTTCTAAAAAGAAAATGAATGTTGATTCTCATTCTCACCACGCTTTTCATGCTACTATCAATAATAATGAGATTAAATTTTTGAAAAATAGAATAGATTGTTTGAGCTCAACTTTGAACAATTGTGCATTTAACCATAATAGATTAGAAACCTTGTTTCAAAAGAAACAAACTCCACATGTTCATGCACATCACCCACGACACACATATGCATACTTTGCACATCATGATCATACTCATTCTCATGTGCATCCTAGAGTATACAAATGTGCACATTGCGGCCGCAAAGGCCATTTTGCAAAGTTTTATTTTGATAAGATAAATTCTATTAATTTTGCTAATAAAAATGTTTCGGTTCCGAATAATGCTAACCCCCGTGGACCCAAAAGAAAATAGGTACCAAAATCTCCACCTTTTGTGTTTGTCGTAGGTGTGGTCTCTCACATGACGTGAGAGGATTGGTGCCTTGGTAGTGAATGCATGGGCTTGATGGACACTACAAATTGATGCATCACTATCAAGGAAGTTTGGTGGGAATACCACCATGTTTTGGAGATTTGGAGTGTAGTTCATGTGTTTTGGTAACTATCTCTTAACTCTATTTAGTTTACATGCTTTTATATTTGATGATTTTTTAGCATGTTTTAGTTTTATGATAAAATAATCATGTTTTGTATTTCACAAGGTGAATACTTGTTTAGATGTAGTTTTTGTCAAAACTTGTGTATATACTTGTACAAGTAGTGAGCAACATTTGATTCACATATGTTTGCACTTAATTGCTCATTTGTACTCATTACTTGCACATGTATAACCTAGTTTTGATGATTCTCTCATTTATACTTGGTTTGTCTATCTTTGTGCATGTTTTGCTTCATGCATATGTAATCTTTGTCCAAAACTAATAAATATACATGTATACCCTTGAGTCATTTACTTTTCATGCAATATTCTATTTTGAACTCGTTTGTGTTTGGGATATGTATGCATATTTTTAGCTTGGATAAATCATATATATACCTTGAAGTTTATCTTTAAATGAAAAATGAATTTTCATGATTTTTCATATTCGTTTGATAAAAAGTAATTCATGTTTATTACGAGCTTTATCGATTATTTCATGAATATGCCATTCACACGATGCTTGTACACTCACACTATTTCTTTGTTTACTCATGACTTTGTTTCATGAGAACTTTTATGAGCCTTATAGATTTCGAGTGTTAACTTTTGTGTATTTGGTATGTTTCATAAGATATATACGATTTGTATGATTTGATTTCATGTTTAAAGGATCTTTAACTAGTTTTTCAAAAATTACTTTAACTAGTTATTTATTCTTCAATGGGTAGAGTTTTCCAATTTTGTAAAATATTTTCAAACTCTTATTTTTGAAAACCCCTACCAATCCTATAAGGGCGGATGGATGGAGGACCTTGCCTTGTGAGCCTTATTAAATATCTTTTATCATGTACATGAAAAAGGTGGATCTTTATGAGTTATACATTTGATTTTCATCATATTTTCAATTGGTATCACAATTGATATTTTTTGTATACTCATATTTTTATTTCTATATATGTATTCTTCAAATTTCAAACAATATCAATTTCTATTGGTATTTTCACTTTCATATATATATATATATATATATATATATATATATATATATATATATATATATATATATATATAGGGTTACTGTACCTCAGCCGGCAGGCTGAGAGAGTTTCTCAGCCGGCAGGACGTGGCAACATCATAGCCACATACCTCTCATAAATTTTGGCAGACAAAAAGATGAAAATCCCGCCCAATTTAATGTCAGTCACCTCAACAATGTATCTTCCGAAAATACCCTCTGTCACATCTTTTTACCTTATGTAAAAAAGTTGCCTTTCAAAAAAAATTTCAGCTCTAAAATTTCACCCGATCATTCTGATCCAACTTGTTCTTTTATTTCACAAATTTGATTCGTTTTTTTAAAAATATATTTGCAACACATGGCGCCAAGAAATCATCCGCCGAAAAAGGTAATAGAAAAACAATATTTTTCAAAAAAATTTAGGATTTGTGTATTTGAATTGTTTTAAATTTTTTCCAGATTTATTTCCGTTTAAGTCTTTTTATTTTTTTTTAAAAATCTTTGGACCATGTTCGCAAATAAGAAAGAGATTTTGAAACTTTAGATGACGAATAAATTTTTAAATTTAAAAATTTGTAACACAACGATAAAGGTCCATTTTTTTCAAGTTTTTTTCATTCTAACATGGGGTCGCAGTTGTTTCAATATTTATGTAGTGTTTTGCGACCATGGTCGCACTGTATTTAACGTCATTTGTTTCATCATTCCTGGGTCGCAGTTGTTTATTTTTGCACTGTAGTCTTATGCGACCTTCGTCGCCGTGTCTATCCTGGTCGCATTTGTTTATGTTTGCACTGTAGATGACTGCGACCTTGGTCGCAGTGTCGACGAGAGTCGCTGTAAAAGTTTGTGTTCGCACTGTAGTCTTATGCGACCTTGGTCGCAGTGTCGACCCGGGTCGCAGTTGTTTGTGTTTGCACTGTAGATGACTGCGACCTTGGTCGCAGTGTCGACCCGGGTCGCAGTAGATTATGTTTGCACTGTAGATGACTGCGACCTTGGTCGCAGTGTCGACCCGGGTCGCAGTAGATTATGTTTGCACTGTAGATGACTGCGACCTTGGTCGCAGTTTATTAAAAATAATATGCTTTTTACGCATAACGAATATACTGCGACCAAGGTCGCAGTTAATAATTAAATTATTTCACCCGAATAAAATTTTAAAATGAAGGTTGCGACTTTGGCCGCAGTTGCTAGCCGCAGTCTTCATAAAATACACTGCGACCTTGGTCGCAATTTCTGGCGGCAGTCTTAATCAACAACAACACTGCGACCTTCTTGGTCGCTATGCGTGTTAATATAAAGGAAACACCTACTTAACGTACTGCCACCTAAGTCGCAGTCCATGTACTGCGACCCTAGATTGCAGTTGCTGGCCCTCTTTATTAATAACAACACTGCGACCTTGGTCGTAATTAACCATGTACATTACGACCAAAGACTCTGTCTACATTATATACACAAAAATTAAACTATATAGGAGAATTTTGTAGCAGTAAAACTTTAAAGTACAACTACTTACAAAAATAATAAAAATAATACAGTAGAAATCAAAGAATGATAATAAATCTGATTATAATGACACGCCAGTGGCAGACTGCGACATGAATCTCTCTACACTGTGCGACCCTGGTCGCACTTCATGAAAAATTGAAGTCTTTGTTCCTTCAAGATGGAGGCAACCCAAACCTACTTCTTCTGCCATTAAAAAGAAAATAGTAAGAATTTTAAAGATACATCATTATAAAAAAATGATTAACAGGTTTAATGTAATACCAGTAACGGACAACCAGTCCTGTAATGGCCCAACTCTTGGCAGTTAACACATCTTCGATGCTTAACTTCCTTCTGATATATAGAATCTTCAAAATCAGACTTAAGCCTGAATGCAGCTCTAGGCCTCCCCTTGGTTGGTACAGGACCAATTGGACTTCTTACTAAAGACTGCGACCTAAGTCGCAGTCACCAAAAAAAAATTTCACATACGAGATGAAATCTATATTACTCCTTATTAAAGACTGCGACCTAAGTCGCAGTTATCCGTATGTGAAGAAATCTATATTACTCCTTACTAAAGACTGCGACCTAAGTCGCAGTTATCCGTATGAGAAGAAATCTATATTACTTCTTACTAAAGATTGCGACCTAAGACGCATACCAAAAAAAAAGATTTCACAGCCGGAGATTATTTTCAAATAAGATTGCGAACGAATATTAAAACGGTCGCATTTCTGAAACTTTAAAACATGTGTTATAGGTCGTAGTACCACATAGAGTAAATAGATAAATTCAATATTTAAGAAATTGTTTTTAAAAAATTGAAACAATTAAAACCTGTTGATCGGCATGCAAAGATGTCAACCCTTCAAGATTTTCAATATTCTGAGAGAAAGTAGAACCAGATGCAATATCTTCCATATTTAGATCGCCAGTAGACTGCTCAGACGTCGACATTAAATATTTTGGAGAAAAAATTGATCTGAAAAGATTTTATATTTTCAGAAAAAAAGTTTATCGCAGGCTAAAAGGAGAACCTAAATCTGACAAAGAGAGGTAAGGAAATAGGGGGAAAAATAATTTTAAATAATAACCTAAATCCTATATAGAGCGGCAAAAAAAGGGGGAAAAATAATAATAAACAATAACCTAAGTCTGACAACCTGCGCTCCAAAAATTGCCTTTTGGGCAAATAATAATAAACAATAACGAAAGTTACCGAAAGAGTAGCTTTTCATAAGGGGTATTTGGTAATTTAACTTCTTCCTATAAGCGGGCCGCAAGTTAGTGGGGTGACAAAATTGAGCCACGTCACCGCAGGCTGAGAGAGTTCTCTCAGCTGCAGGCTGATATACATTTCTCTCTCTATATATATATATGTGTGTGTGTGTGTGTGTGTGTGTGTGTGTGTGATTTGATTGTGCTTGATTGTTTAAAACACAAAGTATGTTTATGCTAAACTTGATTTAAATCTTGATTTGAATTGGTATCTCCATTGGTAATTTTAACGAGCTTATGTATTAATTTCAATTGGTATTTTTTTTATTGATATCAAAATTTACAATATACTTCAATTGATATCAATATGTTTTGATTTCCAATTGGGTTTAAATTTCAATTGGTATCACAAATATTTTACCTCTTATTTGTTATCAAAATTTATCATGTATTTCAATTGGTATCAAAATATAAAATACTTTACTTTCATTGGTATCAAAATTTACACATGTTTCAATTTCATTTGATATCAAAAATTTCCTATTTCAAATGATATCAAAAATCTTGTGATATCTTAAAATTTTATTTATTTACAAATGATATCTCAAAATTTGTTTAAATATTATCAAAATTTGTGTTAAAAATATTTTGATATGTATTGCCTATATGCAAGGGGAGCTTAACATCTCTTCTATATATAGATTCATGTTGAATGTATCTTATATTGAGGAGCTTGACATCTCTTCTTTATGTGATACACGTGTGTAGGGGAGCTTCAAATCTCCATGCATTGTATATTATGCTTTATGTGTGTTAGAGTTGTAGGCTATCAAAAAATTACTGAAGATAAAGCCTTAGACGCGAACCTCCCAGACGTGGAGATCGCGTTCCAGCCTTAGACGCGGACCTCGCGTCCTTTGTGAGACACGGAGGTCGCCAGACGCAGACCTCGCATTCCAATATTAGACGCGGAGGTCGCCAGACGTGGACTTCGCGTCCTTTGTCAGATGCGGATCTCAGCCAACTCCGTGTTTCAACTCAAACGCAAGTCTGAGCAGCTCCGCGTTCCAACACAGACGCGAGTCTGTGAGCTCCGCGTCTTAACATCAGAGTGAGATCCGCATCCAGCGCGAGACCCGCATTTTTGCTATAACTGAGCCACGAACTTAGTCAGTTACACCCCGTTTTCTCTCCACATAATGGGGAATAACTTCCCATTATGGAGAGATTTAAGGAGTTGGTTACACCCCTCCCATTATGTGGAGAGATTTAAGGGGTTGGTTTCACCTCAATTCCTCTATAAATAGCTATGAATAGCTAGAGAGGGGGAGAACCTTGAGGAAGGGCTCGATGGGGACAAAAAAAAAAAGAGGAAACCTCTCTAGGGGACCTCTGGAGAGAGGACCTGGGAGAACTCAGAGTAAAATGGGAGGAGCTCTGAGGAGAAAAGGAGGAGAATCCCCTAAAAGGCACACATGATGCTTGACGCTTGAAGCTGGATAAATACAGAAGGCTGAAATCTAAGCATAAGGCTGCTGAACATATATTGTGTTGGAGGAGAAAACTCTATAAATTTGTTGAGTTCAAGTGGAGTTTCTAATCTCTTTAAGATTTTAGCCACTGATTAAGGTTTCATACCTGATCAGTGGGCTTCCAATGAGAGCAATAAGATCCGAAAATCAAGCTTCCGATTTGGCTCGTCAACGGAGAATAAGAATCACTCTTCACCGCTACACGAAGAACCCAGCATTAAACAAAGGGAAGATCCAATAGTTCTTCCCTCTCTTGTAATCGGATTATTGATCCGTTGTAATCTTCTATTCAATCAAAAGAATTTTGCAATTGTGATCTTTTCGACGCGTACAAAAGATGGCGACTCCACTGGGAATCTGTTTTCTCTACCAATGAGAAGACTGTAGCGCAAACCGACCTCAAGCTTCTCGGATAAACCGTCCAATCACTCGTCATCGAATTCGACCAAGAAAAGTTTGAATAACTTCTCTCATTGGGCTCTATGAGCTCTAAAGTCTCAAGCATAGACTCACTCTCAAGGCTACGCTTTTTAACAAAGAAAGTGGCTCAACCTTTCTTGAGGTTCTGATAACCTCCTGTGGAGCCAATATGATTTGCGACAACGTCTCTCAAGAGACCCGCAAGGCCAGTTGTCTTGGCTCACAACTAACACAGTGGTGGAGGCCAATCTCGCCGCAAAACTCCTCCCAAGGCTCATCAAACTCAATTTGCAAGGGGTTCGCATCAACTCCTGCGAGCCAAACAGATTGCTGATCGTCGACAAAGACGTCAAGTTCACCATCAGCAAACATAGCTCGCTTTCACCCCCGCGTTTTGGCACCAAACGCGAAGCTTGCTTTCAGCCCCGAATTCTGCAACAAAACGCGATGCTCGCGTTCATGAGCTGCGCGTTTCAGCGCCAAAACGTGAAGTTCGCGTTCAGCCTCAAGCTGTGCCAAAACGTAAGATCTGCGTCTCACTTCAAGAACGCGAGACCCACGTTAAGCCTAAGGCCTCGCCAGACGCAGACCTCGCGTTTCAATGTCAGACGCGGAGGTCACCAAATGTGGACCTTGCGTTCTTTCTCAGTCAGATGCGGAGACCTCCAGACGCGGACCTCGCGTCCTTTATCAAATGCAAAAATACGAGCCTGAGTAGAAGGTTTGCTAAAAACCTTGAGGGACTTGGTCCCATCCTCTCCTCTAAAATCTCCTACCAATTCTCACTCACATATTGGTAGGTTACAAAAATACCTGTGTTCATTCCTCCAAAGAAATGAGCTGGGATTTGTCACATTAACAGTAAACCTCTGACAAAACAGATTTCCCAATTCTAAACAGATTTAGTCAAGTTAATATTAAACATCTGACAACAAAACTCATTTAAAATATTCGCTGTTATGTTAATATTACACCTCTAACAGCGAATCTCCCATGTCCCTAGAAAATCAATGATTGTCACGTTAATATTACACCTGACAATTCATTTTATTTTCCACCAAAATCTTTTACCAATTCTCTTCCATAGAGTGATAGGTCCACAAATATAATTATTGTTAAGTTTAATATCAAACCTCTGATAATGGAAAGTTTCAATACTCCCCAGCGAATACAAGCTTCACTTGTCGCTCCTCTACATGGAGTCACAAATCAACCAAATTGTCAAGTTAATACTACACCTCTGACATTTCAAACTTCACTTGTTAATTCTCATCAATAGAATGACAAGTCCTCAAAATTGCTCATATCGCAAACCAACTACTGTCATGTTAATATTACATCTCTAACAAACTACTGCTATGTTGCTGCTAAGTTCAATATTAAACCTCTGACAGTCACTTTTCCTCAGGCTTCCATATCGAAGCTGAGATGAGTGATGCTAAGTTAATATCACATCTCTAGCATCCAGTTCATTGTTAAGTTCAACACTATGCCTATGTCAATTGACTTTTCCTCAGGCTTCCATATCGAAGCTGAGACGAGCGATGCTAAGCTTAACATCCAATTCAATGTTAAGTTCAACAATATACCTATGACAATGACTTTCCCTCGAACTTTCGTATCGGAGTCGATATAACCAATGCTAAGTTTAACATCACAACTCTAGCATTACCTCCACTGTCAAGTTTAATACCACCTATGACAGTGATACCTTCAGTCACCCCAATAAAACTGAAGTTCTTATGGAGCTAAGTTAACAGTACACCTCTAGCTCACGTCCTTGTCAAGTTAATATCACACCTCTGACAAGATTCAATCTGATCCGTTAAGTTATTATCACACCTCTGACGGTAAAGAAATATTTAGATCCCTGATGGGTCTAGTCTTACTTGTCATTCCCTTCAATAGAATGACAGATCCACTTAAATTGCTTAAATCGCAAAATCCCATTATTGTTATGTTAAATATTACACTTCTAACAGTAAATCTTTATTTTCTAGGGAAATCAATATTTGTCTTGTTAACGGTTACCTCTGACAACTCATTCCCTAAAATTCCCTCCAAAATCCCTTACCAATTCCCATCCATGGAATGATAGGACCACAAAAAGCTTGTGACTATTTTCCCAGTGAAATAATCACAGATCAAACATGCCAAGTTAACATTATACCTCAGGCATATTCATTGTTAAGTTAACATTAAACATCTAATAGTGATTTTCCTCAATTTTCCCAGTGAAATAAATTACAAATCGAACCTGTCATGTTAACATCACACCTCTGACAGTAAGGCTTTAATGTTTCCCCGAGGTAAAATTTTAACTTGTTAATTCTCTTCAATAGAATGACAAGTCCATTCAAAATACTGTTATGTTCAAAATCACACCTCTAATAGTAGACAAATCCCGGTAAAGTTAACATCACACCTCTGACCAAACTTGCTCAAATCGCAAGACAAATCCTGGTCAAGTTAACATCACACCTCTGACCAAAATTTCAACTTCTCAGTCCTCTTCAATAGGATGGCTAGTCCACCAAACTGCGCAAATCGCAGAATCTCTTGGTCAAGTTAATACCACACTTCTGACTAAAGTTGCTCATACCACAATATAAATCGCTGTTAAGTTAACACTACACCTATGATAGCGATGTTATCGATTTTCTTAAAGGAAATGAGACATTCAATGCCAAGTTAATATTACACCTCCGGTATCTATTTCATTGTTACGTTAATACTACACCTATGATAATGATCTTTCCTCGAGCTTTCTGTCCAAAGCTGAGATGTCAAATGCTAAGATAATATAACATCTCTAGCATTTACCTCACTGTTAAGTTAACATTACACCTATGACAGTGATCTCATCGATTTTCTCAGTGAAAATGAGATCTTTCGATGCTAAGTTAAATATCACACCTCTAGCATGCATTTCATTGTTAAGTTAACATTACACCTATGACAATGATCTTCTTACTTTTGTACTGCTAAGTTAATATCACACCTCTAGCACACATCTTTGTCAAGTTAATATCATACCTCTGACAATTCAATTTGCTCAAATTGCAAACCCAAACCCGTTACGTTAACATTACACCTCTGACGGTAAAAATTCTTCATGGATCTTCAACAATAGAATGATAGGTCCAATTAAGTTGCGTAGATCGCAAAATTATCGTTGTTATGTTAATATCACACCTCTGACAGCAAACTTTCATTCCCAGCAGAGTTCTAGTCATGTTAACACTAAACCTCCGATGATAGACTCTGACATAATCCCCAGCGAATCAAACTCCACTTATCATTCTCATCAATAGAATAGCAAGTCCACAAAACTTGTTCAAAACACAAGTCCAGATCTCACTGTCAAGTTAACATCACACCTCTAACAGTAACCTTCTAAAATTCCTTCAGTAGAGTTATTTAATTTGCCAAGTTAATATCACACCTCTGGCAATTAAAACTCTTTCAAAGAAGCTTTGAGCGTGAACTTCGCGTCTTAAGTATAGAGCCGCATCTCAATGAACTTAAGAGTGGCGTCTCAACAGCAAGTAAAGATTGTGTCTCTACAGAAATTGAGAGCCACATCTCTATAACAATTGAGAGTCACATCTCAACTTTGGTGAAGTTCGCGTTTTCACTTGATCAGTGTGTCAGAACCGCGTCTGTGAGAGCTGCGTCCTTTCTCCCCCCAATACAAAGAGTATATCTTTGCTACTATAATCAGTTCAACAATACACTGGCAAAGGCAATTGACAACTCCACCGGTTTAACAGTACACCGACAATCAAATTACAATGATCTTTCTTGGAGGCTTCAAGCAGTTCAATAGCACACTCACGAAGACCAGAACCCAGACAAGATAAAGCTCGAGACTGTCTCTCAGAAGAATGACAGTCTAATTACAGGAAGTTCCGATTTAACTGAAGTCCAAAGTATTCTGAAATCCGTTTCAGTCAACCATGAAAACTTTAGAGGGAGTTCTGTAGGCTATCAAAAAATTACTGAAGACAAAGCCTCAGACGCGAACCTCCTAGACGTGGAGATCGCGTTCCAGCCTCAGACGCAGACCTCGCGTCCTTTATCAGATGCGGAGGTCGCCAGACGCAGACTTCGCATTCCAATGTCAGACACGCAGGTCGCCAGACGCGGACCTCGCGTCGTTTGTCAGATGCGGACCTCAGCCAACTTCGTGTTTCAACTCAAACGCAAGTCTGAGTAGCTTCGCGTTCCAACACAGACGCGAGTCTGTGAGCTCCGCGTCTCAACATCAGAGTGAGGTCCGCGTCCAGCGCGAGACCCGCATTTTTGTTATAACTTAACTTTAATCCATGCATATATAACTCCATAAGTTTTGTCATCATCAAAAAGGGGGAGATTGTTGGCCCAAAGGCCCATCACTCTAGTTTTAATGATGATTAACTAATGTAGTTATAGTACTAATGATCTTGTGTTTAATTAGTCCTTGATATGTGATCAAGATCTTAGTAGGTGTTTAACTTCAACAAAGGATTTAAAGTCAAGTTTTAGAGCTAGCACGTGTTGATTCAAGAGCTTGTGCATCAAGACCACATCAACTACTGAAGAGGAGTCTAGCTCATTGGATCAAAATTTGGACCAAGTCAAGAAGGAGAAGAAGACCTTCAAGAGAAGACTTGTGTCTAGGTTTGTTTTGTTAAGATTTTATTTTTAGATAAAATGTAAAGTATAGATTAGTTGGTGGATTGCTCAAGTATCATATACACTCACACACAAGATTTAGATGTGTTTTTATAAAAGAGTTTTCATTTTGAAAAATACCGTTTTGATTTTTTTAAGCTTCAAAGTATACATGTGTTTTACCAAAACTTTATTTAGAGCTTAATGTCAAAAATATAGATATTTCATCATATATGTGTAGTGGATCATATCCATACACACTAAGCTTTAAAAGTGTTTAGAATATCTTGTTTTTATATTTGGAGAAGTTTTAAAGAAATTGGTTTTAAATTTGAAAAAATCATTTTGGAAAATTATAGATTTTTGTTTAAGGCAAAACTTTCATATTACAAAAATAGTTCAAAATGTTTGTAACATGTTTTGATTTTTACTCAAACATGTTTGTATATCAAAGTATATTATTGAATTTATTTTTGTAGATTTTTAGTAAATTTATGGGATTTTATTAAAGGTAAAAAGCAAAGTTTTTAATCCCTGAAATTGTTGTTTCTGGCCTTCTGCCGGTCGACCGACGTGCACAAACGTGCACGGCGTTGTTTGGCTGGAGGGCCGGTCGACTGACCTGGTTGACCGGCAGAGAGCTCTGCTCTCTGGATCTGGCCCTGGTCGACCGGGCGGTCGACCGACAGAGAGCTTCTGCTCTCTGTATCCAGGTCCCGATCGAACGGCCGGTCGACCGGTGGCTCAACGGTCGGAAATCCGACCGTTGGCAGTCGACCGGCCGGTCGACCGACAGCGGCGTCAGCTGCTGATTTGGACCCCAACGGCTAATTTTTGTTAGCCTATATATTGGGGTTCCCTTGGACTGTTTTATAAAAGATTTCAAGAGATTTTTTGGGCTAGTTTTTCCTACATATATCAGTGGTTTTATCCACATGTTTTAGAGCCAATATTTTCAAATCAAAAGGAGAGTTTATCAAGAGTTTTCAAAGGTGATTTCTTTAAGTTTTTCACCACATATTCAATCCTTATTTTTCTAACACGTGAAATCACCTAGAGGGGGTGAATAGGTGACTAGCTAACCTAATGGTGAATTAATGCGGAATTAAAACTATTTAAGCAAACTAAAAAAATCTTAAGCTAAACACACAAGGTATAACCTAAGAGTGTAGCTTAATTCCCCGTGAAGGACTCTGAACTAACTCCTTAAGATTCCTGTAGATAAGAGTTGAGGTGCCGCTATGGCTCTCTTGGTTGAATACAAGTGTGAGCAAACAATCCTCAAACATGTAACAATTAAGCACACAATATATCAAGCATATAAGAGATAAGAGCAATAAGCATAAGAAAGATATAATGACAAGTGAGAGATAGAGAGAAATCACAAACACGGGGGATTTGTTTCGAGGTTCGCGCACCCTTACTCTACGTCCCCGCCTTCAGCACTATGAAGGATTTCCACTATAAAACGATCACACCGGATCACTCGGTGCCGCAACACCTACAAGCCAATTCACACTAGAACTCTTTTAGACTCTCTAGCCCCTCTCTTCTTCCTGCAAGAACAAACACACGCAAGCACGCAAGTTTGCTGAGGCCGCACCTCTACACTGAGCTCTCACTAGAACTCGAAACAACGCGAACCCGCAAGTCCGCCTCCTCAAAACAAGAATGAGAACTTTTGGTGATCACAACACTTTGATCACCTAAAATCACTCTCACAACAACTCTCTTATAGGATAGATTTAGCAATGGAAAGCTCAAGTATGTGTGAGAAAACAAGGATGGAATTTGTGGTGAAAAATTCAAAGAAGTCTCTTTTACAAAACACTCTTGAAAATCTCTCCTTTTGATATGGCAATTTTGGCTCTTAAACAAGTGGAGATAAACAGTAAAAGATGTATTAAAAACTAGCTAGAAAACCTACTTGAAATCTTGTGTAAAACAGTCCAAGGGAGCCCCAATTTATAGGCTCCAAAATTCTGCCCGTTGGAAGCCAACTCAGCTTTCTGACTGCTGACGGTCGTCCGCCCGGTCGACCGCCAATGGTCGGATTTCCGACCGTTGGGAAGGTCGGTCGACCGGCCGGTCGACCGCCAACTGGGCAATGGCCTAGCAGTCGACCGGGCCATTTTCAGAGATCAGACACTCTCTGGCGGTCGACCGTGCGGTCGACCGGCCCAACCTGTGCACGTCTGTGCACATCGGTCGACCGGAGCGGTCGACCGACTTCTTGTCCGATCGACCGTCCGGTCGACCGACAGAAGGTCAGTTCAGATAATTATGGGGATTAAAAACTTGACTTTTTAACTTTAATAAAATCCTATAAATTCTCTAAAAATCTACAAAAATAAGTTCAGTAATATACTATGATATACAAACATGTTAGAGTAAAATCAAAACATGTTACAAACATTTTGAACTATTTTTATGACTTAGAAATTTTGGCTTAAAACAAAATCTGTATTTTTTCAAATCGATTTTTCCAAAACTTCTCCAAATACAAAAACAAGATATTTTAAACACTTTTAAAGCTTAGTGTGTATGGATATGATCCGCTACACATATATGATGAAATATCTATATTTTTGATAATAAGCACTAAAATGATTTTGGTTAAAACACATGTATATATGAAACTCCAAAAATCAAAACGGTATTTTTTTTTCAAAATGAAAACTCTTTTAACTCTTTTATGAAAACTCATATAAATCTTGTGTGTGAGTGTATATGATACTTGAGCAATCCATCAACTAATCTATCATTTACATTTTATCTAAAATAAAATCTTAATAAAACAAACCTAGACACAAGTCTTCTCTTGAAGTTTTTCTCTTGAAAATCTTCTTCTCCTTATTTGACTTGGTCCAAACCTTGATTCAAAGAGTTAGACTCCTCTTGAGTACTTGATGTGATCTTGATGCACAAGCTCTTGAATCACCATGTGCTAGCTCCAAAACTTGACTTTAAATCCTTTATCGAAGCTAAACACCTACTAAGATCTTGATCACAAATCTGAAACTAATTAAATACAAGATCATTAGTACTATAACTATATGAGTTAATCATCATCAAAACTAGAGTGATGGGCCTTTGGGCCAACGATCTCCCCCTTTTGATGATGACAAAACTTATGGAGTTATATATGCATGGATTAAAGTTAAGCTTCATAGAAGCTCCCCCTTAACTCATGCATAACAATAAACAAATAGATATTGCAATGAAGAGTATAAAACTAAACAAATATATATATGCATCAATAAGGTGAGAGAAACATGCAAACATCCAAAAGTTCTTTCTCCAAAAACCTTCTCCCCCTTTTTGTTTAAACTTTCAAAATCATTCTCCCATTTCGTAAAACATAAGATGCATAAACTCAATCTCAATATATGCAAAAACTCAAATATATGCATATATAAACTCAAAATCTTTCTCCCCTTTTTTGTCAATAATCAACAAAGGGGTAAAATAAAACAAATCAATAATAAGGATATATATGCGATATATATTCATGAAGAGGAAGACGTTAAGTTAGCTTCCCTGCATGCATGCACTACATGAAGAAGGGATGACAAGCCCTAACTTACATAATGCATAATATACAATGCATAAGTGGAGATGTGAAGCTCCCCCTACACACGTGTATCACATAAAGAAGAGATGTCAATCTCCTCAGTATAAAATATACTCAACATGAATTTATATATAGAAGAGATGTTAAGCTCCCCTTGCATATAGGCAATACATATCAAAACATTTTTAACACAAATTTTGATAATTACTAAAACAAATTTTGAGATATCATAAGCAAAATTTTAAGATACCAATTGTAAATAAACAATACAAATTTTGAATTTTTCTTAAATCAACAAATCAATTTGAGATATCACAAGATTTTGATACCATATGAAATTGGAAATTTGTGATACCGATTGAAATTGAAACATTTATACATTTTGATACCAATGAAAGAAAATATGTTATATTTTGATATCAATTGAAATATATGGTAAATTTTTGATACCAAATAGGTAAACCATATTGATATCAATTGAAATTTAAACCCAATTGAAAATCGAAACATATTGATACCAATTGAAGTATATTGTAAATTTTGATATAAAAAAATACTAATTGAAAATAACGTATAAGCTTATTAAAGTACTAATTGAGATACCAATAGAAATCAAGATATAATTCAAGCTTAGCATAAACATAATTTGTGCTTTAAGCATATAAACAAATCGCAAATCAAGCACAAACACATCATATATATGTATGAAAATGAAAATACCAATAGAAATTGATATTATTTGAAATTTAAAACATACATATATAGAAAACAAAATATGAGTATACACAAAAATATCAATTGTAATACCAATTGAAAATATGATGAGAAATAAGTGTATAACTCATAAAGATTCATCCTTTTCATGCACATGATTAAAGATATATAATTTGAGCATATAAGGCATGGTCGCCCATCTATCCACCCTTAGGATGGTAGGAGTTTTCAAAAGTAGGAGTTTGAAAATATTTTAGCATTGAAAATACTACCAAATGAAGAATAAATAACTAGTTAAAATAATTTTTAGAAAAACTAGTTAAAGATCCTTCAAAATATGAAAACAAATCATATGTATCTCATGAATCATGTTAAAAACACAAGAGTTGACACTCGAAATGTATAAAACTCAAGATTTCTCATGAAAACAATGTCATGAGTAAATAAATGAAATGTGAGGGCACAATAATCATGTAAGTAGCATTTTTCATAAAAATAGTCAATTAGGCTCAAAACAAACATGAATATCATTTTATCAAACAAATAAGAAAATCATAAAGATTTTATTTTTCATTTAAAAACAAACTACAAGGTATATGTATAATTAATCCAAGGCTAACAATATGCATACATATCATAAACTAAAATGAGTCCATAATGTAATTTGCATGAAAGCAAGTGACTCAAGAGTATACATATATATATTTATTAGTTTTGGTTAAAGATTACATATACATGAAGCAGAACATGCAAAAAGATAGGCAAGACAAGTATAAATGAGGAAATCATCAAAACTGGGTTATACATGTGCATGTAGTGAGTACAAATAAGTAATGAAGTGCAAACATATATGAATCAAATGTTGCTCACTACTTGTACAAGTATAAACACAAGTTTTGACAAAAAATTACATCTAAACAAGTATTCACCTTATGAAATACAAAACATGATTATTTTAATATAAAACTAAAACATACTAAAAATCATCAAATATAAAATCATGTAAACAAAAGGAGTTTAGAGAGAGTTACTAAATCATAAGAACTATACTCTAAGTCTTCAAAATAAGGTGGTCTTCCCACTAAACTTCCTTGATAGCGGTGCATCAAATGTATGTCCATCTAGTCCATGCATCCTCCACCAAGGCACCAAACCTCTCACGTCATGTGAGAGCCCACACCTACATCAAACACAAGAGGTAGGGACTTTGGTACACATTTTCTTTTGTGTCCACGACAGTTAGTATTGTTCGGAACCCAAACATTTTTATTAGCAAAATTTAAAGAATTAATTCTATCATAACAAAATTTTGCCAAATGGCCTTTGCGGTCGCAATGTGTACACTTGTACACTCTAGTATGCACATGTGAATGAGTGTGATCATGGTGTGCAAAGTGTGCATATGTGTGTCGTGGGTGATGTGCATGAACATGTGGATCTTGTTTTTTTTGAAACAAGATTTTTAATCTTTTATGGTTAAATGCACAATTGCTCAAAGTTGAGCTCAAACAATCTATTCTATTTTTCAAAAATTTAATCTCATTTTGATCAATAGTGGCATGTAAAGCATGATGAGAATGAGAATCATTATTCTTTTTCTTTTTAGAAACATTTTCCTTTTCTTTTGAAATAACTTTTCTTTTCAAGGAGTTATTTTCATGTAAAGCAACTTCTTTTTCTTTTTCCACCAAAATAATCTTATTTTTCAACGAGGTATTTTCTTCACAAAGATCATTTAATTTAGAAGAAAAGGAAATATTCTCATTTTTAAAAATTCGTTTTCTTTTGAAATGCATTCTAATTTATTTTCAAAAAAATCTTTTTCTTTTAATAAGGAATCAAATTTTTTTTCATTTTCTTATTATCCTTTTTAAGCATGTCATATTTTTCAAGGAGTTTTTGAAAAAAAGATGCAAGTTCATTATAAGGCATATCAACCTCCTCTTCTAACTCGGATTCGGAGTTTACCTCAAGGGGGTTATTCCCTTGGACCATGTAGCATACGTTGGAAGCCTCACTTTTAACATCCGAGTCGCTCCCCGCATAGTATTGCTCTTGTTCGCTAAGGGAGACTATTGTGTTTCATACTACAAAAGTCGAATCAAAATTAGAAACCCTAAATAAATAATCATCATTTAGGGTACTCTTTAATGTATGGATGGCTTTTGAGTTAGCCTCAAGATACTTACTATTACTAAAGTATGAATCCTTAATGGTAGCAAGACAAACATGAATACCTAGACCTTTGAGGTACCAAGACATCTTAACTTTCCAAGTTTGGATGTTAAGAATGTCAAAAGTGGGAGGTGACATAAAATCCATATGTGTGTACAAATATTGTGATTAGCCAAAAATTAAGGATCTTTAACTCTATGTTGTTAGACTCAAATCTAGAGCACTTAGCTCTGATATTAATTGAAATCACCTAGAAGGGGTGAATAGGTGACTAGCTAATCTAATGGTGAATTAATGCGGATTAAAACTATTTAAGCAAACTAAAAAATCTTAAGCTAAACACACAAGGTATAACCTAAGAGTGTAGCCGAATTTCCCGTGAAGGGCTCTGAACTAACTCCTCAAAATTCCTCTAGATAAGAGTTGAGGTGCCGCTATGACTCTCATGGTTGAATACAAGTGTGAGCAAACAATCCCCAAGTATGTAACAATTAAGCACACAATATATCAAGCATATAAGAGATAAGAGCAATAAGCATAAGCAAGATATAAAGACAAATGAAAGATAGAGAGAAAGCAATCGCAAACACGGGAGATTTGTTTCGAGGTTCGAGTACCCTTACTCTACGTCCCCGCTTTCAACACTATAAAGGATTTGTTTGCTCACACTTATATTCAACCAAGAGAGTCATAGCGGCACTTCAACTCTTATCTAAAGGAATCTTGAGGAGATAGTCCAGAGGCCTTCACGAGTAATCCGGCTACACTCTTATCTTATACTTGGTGTGCTGTGCATAATAGTTTTTAATTTACATAAATAGTTTTAATTCCGCATTAATTCACCCTTAGATTAGCTAGTCACCTATTCACCCCTCCTCTAGGTGATTTCACAGTCGTCTATCAAAATGAAAAGATAAAAATTTAATCCATTTCCATGTGCACATGATGTTGAGCGACCTTCGACCTTTCTTCGGTACAATCTCGGTAAGATGCACTGTAATTTGATTTCAACCCCTCTGACTTTCTAGTAACTCCAGTCAAATTTCATATATTCAGCGTCTACGTGGAAGGCTTCAGATGAAGGTAAAATTTTGTTTAGCCCCCGTATATGACCACTATTTTTTTTTCTAAACGACCTTACGGACCCGCTAAAATTTCATGTCCCTAATTAATTGTGAACCACCACCAAAGCATTGGACCAAGAACGTTCTAGACACGTATTACTTGACCTAGGAAATATTGATATGATGTCCTTTACTGTAGTAAATTTTTTATTTAGGTTGTCAAAAAATGAATAAATTGCAGAAAACTCTCTGTGCTAACAACATTGTGCCAAAAACCTTGCATGTATGTAATAAGTGTGCTGAAGTATTAAAAAAATGTCCACAAATTGCGTCGAATTTAATTTTCGACGCAATATGTAACCCAAAATTGCATCGAAAATAACAAATTCGACGCAATTTGTTGACACAGATTGTATTTTTATACCAAAAGTTTTCAAAATCTCTGTAACTCTAGAATCAGACCACAAATTGCGTCAAAAATAAAAAATTTTACGTAATTACAGGACATCAGTGTATTTTTAAACCAAAAATTTTCAAATTTCGTGCAGTTCTGGAAGCTGACAGATTGCGTCGAATCCAGGATTTCGATGCAACCTTTAATTTTAAAATTTATTTTATTTTACAAACTACGGCAAAAATTTGATGCATATTGTAAAAATTCAAATTTTAAAAAATAATTTTATTTTACAAATTGTGGCAAAAATTCGCCGCAATTTGTAAATTTTGCGTCGAACTTTCGAAGCAATGTTTAAATTTCACATAATTTTCAAATATTGCATTGAAAATTCACCGCAATATTTACAAATGGCGGCACATTTTCGACACAACCTTTGAATCGAGGTCTTTTGCGTCGATACTTTTTGACACAAAAATTTAATGCAACATGTACATATTCGATGCAAAATGTCTATTTTCGATGTAATTTTATAGACTTTCTAGTAGTGTAAACAACAACTAAGTCATTTGTCTCAAGTATTTAGGATAGGCTACATGAACCAAAAAGAATTACGCCGGATCGGGCACATGGATCGGCTTTCTCCACTCATTCCTATCGAGCAATATGGCTTCACTGAGACTTTCTAGTAGTATAATTTCACAAAATCAACTTTGATTCTCGGTTGTGTTCATTTCGACCCTTGACATTTTTGGTTTCAGAGAGTGTGTTTAGAGATCACAACCTCGATAGAGACTCTTAAAGAGTCGGTCCCAGTTCTATACTCACATATGTGATCATTCTATTAACAGTGGTCTACTCTGCCTCACTTGTTTGGATAAACAAATTATATACATCATTAAAAATATTAAGCTTAGCCTAAATCCAATTGTAAAAAGATTTTGATCCAATCTAGAGTCGACTTGACTCACCAATAGAAAAATATGGGAATATCTCTATCCTAATCATTTATTTGTTTTCTTATGTTTCTAAATTAATGGGGAAATCTCTCTCTGCATTTTCCTTGAGATCAAAATAAGAAATAAGGGAGGATCTTTTAATATACTTTTAGATTTGCTCCTTTTAAAAATTTTCTGATATTTATAATTTCTTCCATCATATCTAAATATATAAATTTATAACATGTGAATATTGTAAGATCTAATTCGAATCCAAAGACTTGACGGCCAAGTTACTCTCACGGTCTCTCACCATTTTTTACTAATAAAATAACTTTACCAATAAAATAACTATTTTACCACAGCTGTAACAACACCGATACACCATCCTTGTGTAGTCGTTGATCAAAAGGTAAAGATAGAAATTTGATCTATTTCCATGTGCGCATGATGTTGACCAACCTTTCTTTGGTACAATCTCGGCAAGATTCATTGTAATTTGATTTCAATCCCTTTGACTTTCTAGTAACTCCAGTCAAATACCAAATATTCAGCATCTACGTAGAAGGCTTCGGATGAAGGTAAAATTTTATATAGCCCCCTTATATGATCACTGTTTTTTCTAAAAGACCCTGCGGACCCACTAAAATTTCATGTCCCTAATTAACTGTGAACCACCAAAACTTCAGACCAACAACGTTCCAGACACATATTACTTGTCCTAGGAAATATTGAAATGATGTCTTTTATTGTAGTAAAATTTTTATTTAGGTTGTCAGAAATGAATAAATTACAGAAAACTCTCTGTACTAGCAATGTTGTGTCAACAACCCTCATATTCTTTCAAAAAGAAAATAAGACTCCTGGCTTTATTGAATTTACAGGAAAACATTCATGTCCTATTGTAAACTCTTGTAAGAAATCTCTTTAGTTTATTTAATTTAGCAGAGAAGACACTAGTATTATCTAAGATTTATAAAAAAATATTTGTGCATTTTTTTAGATTTAGCACAGGCTAACAATTTTGATGATATTGCATAAAGATGTATTATGATGAATTCGATGGCCCAAGGAGATTTTCTTAAAAAAAAAGATTTTTACAATTTACTCAAAAAAACTCTGAAATATTTCTTTCCCTTTTATCGTCTTTAATTTCCCTATTTTTTGAGAGTAAAAAAATAATCATTTTGACCATTTTCATAGCGTGGATTGACAATAAAAGAAAAAAGAAAGTGGAAAAAAAGATTGATATTATTTCACGTTCAAACTGTGTTAAAAATGCAAATACAGAAAGTTGACCAAGAATTTTATTCTCCTAGAAAAGTATCTCCATCTCATAATCTTTATGTAGGAAATTGAAAAGAAAAAAAGAAAATCAAATACATTACATTTTGTGTATAGTTGTCTTGCCTTGTGGGGAAAGCAAGTCGACCCGATATAAATGCAAAACTGTTCCTTGGAATCAAGGTGTCATTTTCAAGATTACAACTGTACCCAACGAGGGGTTATTTGCAAAATCAACACCTTCCATTTTCTACAGTTATTCTTGCCCCGCTCTTATCTTACACACTTGTACCCGTCGACAAATTACAGGAGTCAAATACAGTACGCCACGTACTCTATATATGCGTTTAAAGTGGGATCCACTGGTCGATCCTTTCTCCTCTCTTCTCTCTGTTGGTCCTCCCTCTCACTTTCTGCTACAGACTTTGAAATTCTGGATTCGTTCCCGTTGAGAGAAATCAACAGAGGGAGCGGCAACTGATTATGCTTTGGATTTGTTCAAGTGGGTAATCGTTCTTGACGCCTTTTGTTTGCTTAAGAGGTTGGGGAAACGAGAGGGAACCCTTTTGGTGGGTGGCTTTGTTTTGGGTTCAAGTTGGAATTTGATAGGTTTGTTTGACTTTTTTTTTAGGGGGGGTTGGAATTGGGTTTTTTATTTCAGGGTGAAAGGTCGAGGTGGGTTTGTGATGTTCGTTTATTTATTTCCTTTTTTTGCTGAATTATATGATGGTTTTTGGATCGATTTGGTCCTTCTCATGCAACTTCTCTCCCCCCTTTGTCCTTATTACGTTTGGTTCTAATTTTCTGGGTATGTGATAGTTTTTTTGTGTATAAGTTGTAATTTTGATAATTAACTTCAGAAGTTGGAGGAACAGCAAGAACGTTCATTTTGATTAAAATTGCCCTTTTTATTCTTTTTTTGGTGCTTGAATTATTTTTTTGATTTGGACAGATGGAGTTTCTTGGATTTTCGTGTTTTTTCTTAAAAAAATAAAATTTTATTTTACTTTGCTTGTCATTCTTTCTTCAGGCAATCAAGGGAGTAGGTCGGTTTCAGTTTTCAATTGGAAATTCTATAATTTTCTTGTTGTGGGTTCTCGATGAACACTTCGTTTGGTTCAATCCTATTCTAGAGTATTGAGTTAACTGCAGAACTATTCTTCCTCTAAAAAGAAGAAAACTGCGGAATACACTAATTATAGTTTTCCTCAAAAAGAACAACAATTATAGTAGGTTTATCATTTTTAATTTGATTTGATATAAATTTTGTATTGCTTCTTTAAGTTATTTCTAATGACAGATTCTACTCATGCTTGCAGCAGTTAGATTAGTTGATTTTGGAGTTGTGATTTTGAGTTCAAATTTGGGCTCCTCTCAATTTCCAGAGCACGTGAATATGAGATCAAGTGTGGTTATTGCTGTTCTGTTTTGATGATTTGTAATCACAAACATTTATTTTTCCAATAAGCTGTAAATACGAGGTTTTAGATGGTTTAATGTTTCTTCTCATTTGTTTGTGGAAGGGTTCAGTTATATGTGTTATATCATCTCATTAATACTGACTAAATCCTTTATTTTCAGGGATTGTTTCTGCACAAGGAGCACAACTCGACTTTGACGTTTTCTATCATATCTGATTTTCTTACCAATAAGTTTCGTTGAAATCAGATGAGTACAATTTGCCAGTTATGTGGTTTAGAGCAGACAACTCCAGAGGGTCATAACCTCCATAAATTCCCTTCCTGTAAGGAATGTGAACAAAGGAACAGCACTTTGTCCTTGAATAGGGAATACCCACTCTGGGATGCCTCAAAGAAAGTAGGTGGTTTGAGTCCTTACGCCACTCCAATGATTAGTCCATCACTTTCTCTGTCAAGCTATGGGAGCTGTATATCTAGCTATGGTAACTTCTGTGTTTGTTTTATTATGCCTATCATTTCATGCATCTGATTTGTATTTTAGTTTTTCTTTTTTATTTTTGGTAAATAACACAATTTTCTGTTTTGCATGACAACTGCTAATTTCTTTTGTTAATTTGCTTGGTTCAGATGATATCCAAGATCATATGAATGCACAAACAAGGTATTGCTTGCTTTCTGCCACATTTGTTTAAGTTTGAGGCTTTGAGCTGTTTGATTTTTTTCTCACTTGGTATTTTGCTGCTTAAGGTCATGCCAGACAATTTGGCTGAATGGAAATGAGTTGTCTTGATATTATTTTTATAAAATAATGGGTCGTACTTTGTTTCAATAAAAACCCCATTGATTACTTGGTTTGCGACTTTACTTTGTATTGTTTTCTTAATGGCCACATGCTTAGAGGGCTGGGATGTTGGTGTTGTCGTGTCGATAGTCAGCAACTCATAGATGGCTCATTATTCTGTTAATGAGTATAAATGAGATTTGTTGTGGTCTAACATTTACAACCCATTCTCTCCCATTTGAAGTCATTCCCAATCTTAGCAGGAGGCTGGAAAATCCTGACTGTGTGGTTATTAGGTTGTCTCTATTGTATATACCTTTTCCTGTCTTGTCCATGGTTTTCTATGATTGATTGAATGAACTGTAAATTTGGCAGGGAGTATGGAGCTGAAGGTCTAGATACTGGTCAAAGTCATTTAAGTTTAATGAATGAACATGTGGTGGAGCATGGGAATGTAAGTTTATTGGAAGATACAAATGTTGTGTATTCTAATGCTAGTAATTGCTCAAATGGACCTACTATTCAGGTGTCAGTGGGAAAAGATTGTGCATCTAGTTCATTAGCATTGGAAGACTGCAAAGGCAGTGGAAGTGAAAGAAGTGAAAACCATAACACTGTATTAGGAGATGGTCAACGCTTAAGAGTTGCAGATGATTCAAACGGGGTAGAGAATGCTGTTAGTAAATCGCCATTTTTACCCAATGGCAAAACTGATCTTCGCATCTGGATACCCCCGGAACCAGAAGACATGGAGCACGAGATGGACACTGTTGCTAATAATGATGATGATGATGACTATACTGATGGTACAACATGGGGTCAGCCAAGTTCATTGAGTAGCCTAGATGAAGAACTTGGAATCCATCATAGTTACAAAGAAGAACGGAAAAAGGTAATGATGGAAACTATGAATGGGCAGTTTAAGATTCTTGTGAGTCGACTTCTGGCCTCAGAGGGTATGGGTATATCTGACAGAGAAGTTGGTGAGAATTGGCTTGACATTGTGACTTCTTTGTCATGGGAAGCTGCACTGCTTATTAAACCTGATGCTAGTGAAGGAAGAGCCATGGATCCTGGCTCATATATAAAGGTGAAATGCATCGCATCTGGTGCTCGTAGCCAAAGGTAATTCTAAGTACAGCATGCTGCAGAATGTTTTAAACGTGTGGTAATTTTGCTATAAATTAAGATGTGAAACCCCTTTTTCTTCGCTAACTTGAGAATTTGGACTTACAGTCAAGTGATCAAGGGATTAGTTTTCAAGAAAAACACTGCACATAAGCACATGCCTACCAAGTTGAGGAATCCGAGACTGTTACTCCTTAAAGGGTCCCTTGGGCAGTCTGCAGTTGGGTTGTCATCACTTAAATCTATGGAACAGGTTGGAGGCTAAAGAACTTTATTCCTTCCTGTTTCAAAAAGCGTTACATATAATTTGCTATTTGTTTCTTGTTGTTGGACACAGGAAGATGATTACAAGAAGTCTTTCATTGAGATGATAGAGTGCTGTAATCCTAATGTGGTTTTGGTGGAGAAAACTGTTTCACGTGACATTCAGGGATCTCTTCTCGAGAGAGGAATTACTTTGGTCTTTGATGTCAAGCTCCATCGCTTGGAAAGAATTGCTCGCTGTACGGGTTCACAGATAATTTGTTCTACAGACACCCTGGTGAGGCCCAAGCTTAAGCAATGTGATTCTTTCCGTGTTGAGAAGTTTGTAGAGGAACATAACTGTGCTGGTGAAGGTGGAAAGAAGCCAAACAAAACGTTAATGTTTCTAGAGGGTTGTCCAAGACCACTTGGTTGTACGGTGAGTCTGATCTCTGTGCTGCTTCATAAGTTTGTATGCAGTTACTATTGCGTGCTTGTATTGTGCAATCACAAAAATGGATCTGATGCGAGTAAGCCTCTTGTCTTTATGGCTACTTGTTCTATTACTTGGTATAAGTTAATACACTAGTGTGTAATCATTTGCCATCAAGTGTATTGGTGCAATGTTTAGTGTCAATTACCTTAGATCCCTGGCCGCACAGAAAAAAACACACACAATTTTCTCATGAGGATTATAGTAACAAATAAATATACCCAAAGTTAGGTTGATTTATACAATTATACGAAGCATTCATTTCAGATAAAAGAGAGAAGCAACTCTAAAGAGTAACCTCAAAAAAACTCTAAAGAGTAAAAAATGCTCAAGCTTTAGCTACTTTATGAGTTTGATGAAGCAACGATTTCAAACCTTATGATAACAATCTCTTTGGTTTAAAAGTAAACCTAGATGTGAATTATCTTTTTGAAGAGTTCAAATTGTTTGTGGAATCGAGGATTCATGGACTGGTCGCAAAATGAATGCCAGTGTCAACTAATGCTGTATATAAGATTTTTCATTGCATTGTTCCATATTGTTAAACAATTATCCAGTCCAACTTGGTATTATTAGTTAAATAAGGTTAAAATGTTATTTGTTGATAAACCTTAGGCACACACTTAAGTTCCCTTTCCAGAAACCCTTTTTCTCCTTTTCTGCTTTTGAAAATCCAAATAGACAGATGACCTCTGTTGGATGATATATAAAACAATATGTACTGGTTGCTTTCTTTCTATCTAATTCTGTAAAGAAGTATTCATGCATGTAGTGGTGGAAGCCTTTTCTTCTCCTTTTCTGCTTTTAAAAATCCAAATAGACAGATGATCTCTGTTGGATAATATATAAAACAATATATACTGGTTGCTTTCTTTCTACCTAATTTTGTTGTAATGAATTATTCATACATGTATGGGTGGAATGCCCTCTTTTGTCTGTCTAAATGATCAACTGTTCTTGCTTCAGATATTGCTTAAAGGGGCTCGTAGCGATGAACTGAAGAAAGTCAAAAGTGTAGTGCATTATACAATTTTTGCAGCATATCATTTAATCCTTGAAACTTCATTCTTTGCGGACCAAAGGACATTTTTCTTTGACATTAATGGTGTGAAAGAGCAAAACGATTCCTTGTGTAGCAAACCAATAACCTCAGTGAACGATGCTATCCCCATTACACATAAACTTACTGGTGCAACAGCTCGTATTTCTCCACTCCATGCATTAGATATTCCAATTTCTGATAGATCGGTAGAAGGATCAGTTGATGATGGAGTGAAGTTTAATTCAGATCTAGATGCTGGAGCATACTGCATGATGCCAGGATCTACACCTATCATTGCTACTGTCAGAGAGAATATTGTTAGCAGAGATCATGCCAATAAACCTGGTGATGATGATGAAGTCATCCTTTCAGATGCATCAGTACAAACATTTCCTCCTGGGCAACTGCTGTCTTCTGTCTCAGCTTCTCTCAGGAAATTTCTGGGAGACAACATCTCACCTCTCACTTATGGCTCCATTTCGTCGTACTTGGGCTTCAATGGTAAAATGTCTGACAATGAAAATACAGGAAGTCTTGTTTCTCCACATCTGGAAACATTTGATTATGGGGAAAAAGAAAATGCCAGAATCGAGCAAGAGGGGGAAGACAATGGACTTAGCAATGGGGGAAAGGCTGGTGTAGAGTTGGATCATAATGAGACTATTGAACAGTGCAGTGAAAAAATACTACTGAAGTGCAAATTGAAGGCAAAGATGACATTGAGAGTGCATTAGACCCCCAGAGCATATTGGTATTGCTGTCTACGTACTGTATTCCTAAGCAGACGGTTTGTGAGCAGACTCACCTTTCTCGTATAAAGTATTATGGGAACTTTGACATGTCTCTTGGACGATACTTGCAGGATATTCTACTTAGCCAGGTTTTCTTTTCGTTTCTTTTCCATTTTATTGAGTTCATTGCTTTCGAAATTTTAAATTTATGTTGAATATTTAGTCTCACTGTTGAAAGAGGCTTTAATAATTTTTTGTCCATTCATGGCAGAAGCATAGTTGCTCTTCATGTGGCCAACCACCAGAAGATCATGTATATCGTTATACACACCAGAATGGTGTTCTTACTGTTCTTGTAAGACGCCTTCCTAGGAAATATACTTTACCTGGCGAAGCTGAAGAAAAAATATGGATGTGGACCCAATGTTTAAAATGTGAGCATGAAAGCGGGAACCCAAAAACCATGAGGAGAGTTGTGATGTCTTCTGCAGCTCGTGGCCTCTCATTTGGGAAGTTCTTAGAGCTCAGTTTTGCTAGCCATTCTGCAGCTAGCAGGTTATCTAGATGTGGACATTTACTGCACAGAGATTGCCTTCGCTTCTTTGGGTATATTTACCAGTACCAAAATTTTGTGACATTCAACAACACCCCCCCCCCCCCCAACCCCGAAAAAAAAAAAAAAAACGGATATATCTTTTGAATGCTTTAGCTCATTAGGCTCCTTGTTGTTTTCTGATTTATAACAGATTGGGTTCTAAAGTTGCCATGTTTAAATATACCTCAGCCGAAATATATACTGTGTGCAAGCCACCACAAATTCTAGAGTTTTGTAATCCAAGTGAACAAGAGTGCTTTCTGAAAGAAGCAAGAGATGTATGTAATTTCAAAGATTTATTAGTTTCATTATGTATGCAACTCTATTATATGCATTCTGCTTCTTTTTTGCTAAAAGAATCCATTTCACTCTATGTTGACCTTTCGATTTGTCTTTTAAGGTTCTCTCAAAAGGATGTCATTTCTTCATGGAGGTTGCAGACTTCTTGAAGAAGTTTAAGCCTAAATTTTCTGGTGCTCTCTTGAAGCATTCTATGGATGTTTCAGATTCAGTAATTGAATTTGATGAAGTTGAAAAGATGCTGGTGCGGGAAAAAACGGAATTTGAGGTTCTCTATGCTGTCATTTACCTTTCTGTCCTACATCCATAGTTTCTTTCATTTAACTTTTTACAGTCAGTAAGTAATCTTCATTTCTTTCTTGCTATGTTGACCAATTAGGCTTCTTTGCTGAAGGCTACCAACTGCAGCATGCACGTGGAGAAGAACAACCATGAGATTCTTAATTTGAATTGGCTAATGCAGGAGCTTCTACTTATGCTTTATATTTGGGACCGTCGTTTACATTCCATTTTCTTACATATGAAAGATGGAGGGACCACTGATGGTGCAGTTGATGAACAACTAGACAAGTCAAATGACACCATTTCCTGTAAAAAATTTCTTGAAGGGCATATATCAGAAGGTGGTCATGAAGTTCTTGAAGCTCCTAGTGAGATTCCTATCGAATTTGAGAACTTATCTTCTACTGGCAGCCATCAAGCTGAAAATCATACTAGTTTGGAAACCAAGCTGGAAACTGAACTGCCTGAGGTTTCTGAGAGAGGATGTTTGAATTCTTCTGAATCAATGACCCAGGAGAGATCCTATAATGCAGAGTTATCTCCTTCCTCAACTAAAAATAAAACTGTAGACGAAGAGTGCAACCCTTTAGGTGAGGATCATATGGATAATACACAAGGAAACAACTCTGTTCCAGTTCTAATTGGACCCCTAGAATCTGTTGAAGGAGAAAGTGATTTGGGTCCTGGAGCTTACAGGGCACTTAAAGTTGAGAAAATGGACGCTTATGAATCTCAGAAGTCTGAAGATTTCAATCTAGAGAATCCTAAATGGATCTGGGCTCCTTTCTCCAAACTGAGGAAGGCATTAAGGGAGGATCTCCATGGTGGTTTCTTATTAAGGTTTGAATTTGTCAATACATATTCCCCAATTTATGTTTCTCCAATGCGTCAACTGGCTACTCAAGTAATGGACTCACTACACTTCCGAATTGGTCCAAGTGGCAGTGTGATATCCGTAATTGAAGATGAAATATCTAGTATAATTGCTTGTGCCCTGGCATTGTCTGAAGATACATGTGGCTCTTCTGAGAGAGTAATTGGAAATGAAGGGAGGGATGGCAAAAGTGAGACTAGTAATGCAAATGTTAACTGTCTTAGTTTGAATAGTTCTCTGCCTTCACCTCATGGGTCATCTAGTGGATCTTTTGCTGCTGAAAGACTAAAGTCATCACGGAGTTTCTTATCACTTTCATCTGATGAGTTAGCTACCTTTGTTTCTGATGGTTCATTATTTGCTGATCGGTTGATACCTACAGAAAATCTGCATCCCGAAATCCCTGTTGGGTCTTGCAAACATGCTGGAAAGAGTAAATACTCAGTGGTTTGTATATATGCAAAGCAATTCTATTCTCTTCGAAAGAAGTGTTGCTCATCAGAAATGGCCTACATATCCTCCTTAAGTCGCTGCAGAAAGTGGGATGCTCAAGGAGGAAAAAGCAAAGCGTTATTTGCAAAGACAATGGATGACAGGTTTATTATCAAACAAATAAAAAAGTCTGAGGGTGAGTCATTTCTAAAGTTTGGACCAGATTATTTTCAACATATCTCTCAGTCTTTAGAGTCTGGAAGCCAGACATGCCTTGCAAGAATATTGGGAATGTATCAGGTCTGTGTTCCTAACAGTATTCAAACTAATAACATTTTGGCATATACACTTCTCCTTATCCTTTCTGATTCTGAATTTCTTTCCTTCAGGTAAGGCAACACAAAAATGGCAAAGAAGTTAAAATTGATGTGGTTGTCATGGAAAATCTTTTCTTTGGACGAAACATTTCTCGCAAGTATGATCTCAAAGGTGCTGTTTTCTCCCGATATGTTTCACATTCAAATGATTCTGAAAGTGTTCTCTTGGATGAAAATTTTGTTGAGGACATGCGTATATCTCCAATATATATTGGGGGAAAAAATAAACATCTTTTGCAGCGAGCTATTTGGAATGATACATCTTTTCTTACTGTAAGCACACAATCAATCATTTTTCCTTTCTAATTTATAATCTTCAATTGAAGTTCAGATTGTAATTTTGTTCTGTGTGCTGGTGTTTGCAGTCAATAAATGTAATGGATTACTCCCTACTTGTGGGGGTGGACAAGAAGAAACATGAGATTGTGTTTGGTATTATTGATTATTTGAGGCAGTATACCTGGGACAAGCAGCTTGAGACCTGGGTGAAGGCCTCTCTTGTTGTTCCCAAGAATGAATTGCCAACTGTAGTTTCCCCAAAGGAGTACAAGAAAAGGTTCCGAAAATTTATGACAAAATACTTCTTGACAGTTCCGGACACTTGGAGCTCCCAGCATTGTTCTGGGTGCTGCAAATTTTGTAATAATGGGAGCAACAATTCATCTGATTTACATAACGCGAATCTGTCAGGGCAGCAAGATCCTGCACGTGCATGATTCTGAGGTCTTGTCACCCTGAAGCCATCCGATCTGAGGCCAAAATAAAGATGTTTCTCCTCTGCTCTCATGTTCCGGATTCACAGATGCTGTATATACATTCATCACATGTTAGGTCCTCCCAACATTTGCGATTTTTTAGCAGGTCATTTGGGGAAAGTGATCCATGATATTTTGTTAAGCTAATTTATGTCACATTAATATATTTTAAAATGATTTAAGAAGATTGAAAAAGGTGATCAGTTACATCATAATTACATCTTAGTTTCAGTGCAGTGAAAACTGAGGCTTTGTTGTAAAGGATAATCTTGCAAAAGATGCTCCATTTGGGAGCTATCAACAAATTGAGGTAGTTCCAGTTTCAAGTATGTCATGTGCCCAATTGTCAAGAGGCACATGCTGCTCAGTCTGTTCAAACAAGATTTCTTGTTTCAGTTAATTTTACATGCTGATCTATTATTTATTTTGCTCGCCTAATTATGATATGTACTGCTTTGCATATGGAAGAATGAGTACCTAACTTTATTTTTTCTATCTTCTTCATATAGTTAAATTGAAAGAACAACAAAATTCTTGTTTCACTTTATGGAGCATAAATTATGTGCACATATGCTTTGAATCAATTGATTTCTTTGTGCTGACTGCCCATATGGCTGTTCTGCCTTTTCATCTGAATCAGGACTTATCATTAGTCTTCAAGATTTGTAAGTAATACGGAAACTGGTATTGGTAGTTCCTTATTTATTTGAACTGTTAATCTAATTTTGTCAAGTGGTAAATGTCAACATATTTGCAGTTCCTGTGACAAACTTCTTGGTGGAGGTACCTCATCCCGGGGAAGCTCCTTTTTGCGGCTGAGAATCTCCTGGTGTATTTCTCCTTCGAGGTAAATTATTTAGTTTTTTATTGTTCGTAATTTGATACCTTTTCATCTATGTAACTCTAGGAAGTAAACTGTTTATTATAGGTTAGTTTAATCGTCTTACAATGAAATTAGACCGATATTGAACATTAAACTGAATGCTTTACCATTTTAATCAAGCCCCAAATAATGTTTTAGGCGAAGAATAATTCTGAATATATGCATTGTATAGTTACTTTATAATAGAATAAATGCTTACAGTATTAATAAGAGGATCAGCAAATTTATAGATTTCTTCTAACCAGGTCCTAAAAGATTTCGGAATTAAAAAATGAGAGACATCATTAGTTTAATGGACTGAGATTTGGACATTAGGGATCATATGAAGTATGAAAATGATAAATCCGGTCAATGAAGATAAGAAGCATGACCCTTGCAACCATTCTCTAAGAGCTTCTCATTTTCTGTCTGGAATTTCTTCTGGAGGACTTGTACCATAATTCCTCCAATGATCACTGTATTGGAACGACTGTTTCCTTCTTGCCTTGCTCTGTGCTGTGTCTTCGCAACTGTAGGTTGTCAGTTACTGACCACACTGGTGCAAGCACTCTTACCTAATAGTCAAGAGATTTGTTATCCATCACACTTCAATAAGCTGTGTCATGCTGATTGAGCTGAAGCTTTCTTTTCTTGTTACTTACTACTGTGAACTGTTGAAGCCTTCTTTTCCTGCTGCCTGCTGCTATTGTCTAAAACTGATTGCTACTCTGTTCTTCTCATTTCAGAATACTGGCTACCAAACCACTGATTTGCGCTGGATATGAAATCTCGTAAGATTAAATTTGTATTTTCTTATAGATGGATCTTTAGAGACTAAAAGTTCAACTTCAGATGAGATCTTCTTCTTCTTTAAAAAAGTTTCCTCCCGTCTGAAATGATGATGGTTTGGTATCCTGGCTTTACCCTTAACTGGAGGTCACATGGAAAGACACTGTTGGCTATCTCATCGCCAACAATAGCAGAAGATTGTAAGCATCACTATATTATCATTAGTTTCTGGTTTTAGCAAAAGACTGTAAGCATCATTATAGTATCATTAGTGTTCTCCATTAGAATTCTCATATTATGGATTTTTAGTCTAGTAAATTTGTATCATTTGGTCAGTATTGTGAGAAAACCTGCTCAAAAGCTTGAAGTATTGGGTTGTGGAGGAAAATTATATATTTAAAAAAAAAAGATCAATTCTTACCCTCTCCGTTACGTGGGCCTTTGCCCTGGTAGAAAGACCACCATAAACATGACTTAATTGGAAAGACAGAATAAATGAGTTAAAAAAACTATTTTAGACTCAATCACGAGGTTTGAACTAACGACCTCCTGTGGTTCTTTGATACCATGAGAGAGAAACAAGTTGCTGAAAAGTTTAATTTTTTCAGGTAAGCCTTTGAGCGCAATGGTTATTTGATTCGGTATTAGAGTTTCAAGGTGTCTCGCCTTATTATTGGTATTTGAATATGTATGTTTACTCCCATTTATTATGTCTTTCCAAGTGAGTTATGTTTATGCTGCAAGCCTTTCCACGAGGCCATATGGCACACTTTGAGGGAGAATGTTAAGTATTAAATTCTTTGATATAAAGTGTTAGCCCACAACCCATGAGCTTAAAATTTTGGTAAATTGGTTTCTGATACGAATAGTACTGATTGCTTCACCTCAAGTTTACTATTTTTTTTGGCATCATAGATTCAAAACCATGCACAACTTTCCTATTTCAAGATTGCTGTTCTGTGTTATCTGCCAATCTTCAATTAAAACTATATCAATAACTCCACAATTATATATTTAAAGATAAAAAACTATTTCATATGAAGAAAAAAAAGCTCTCATGTATACTTTTGTCCTTGAGACACTCCTATGGATTATGGGTTAGTATTTTTAATATCATGATATTTTATTGATTTCATACTAAGGTTGTCTTTGTAATCCTAAATGCTAACATTTACAACGCTGTTGTTTGATGATACTACTAACATTTTTAAGATACTATTTTGATCTTTCCCCTTGCTTATTTCTACCAGTCTACTGAAATTGCTTTCATAATGCTGCTCTTCTTGCATTTCAATGTTATCATTTACATGATTCTGTTTTACCACTTGCATAGGCAAAACTGTCCAATATTACCACATTAACCTGAAAAGATCTCTGCCTTTTGATTGTGGGGTCAAAAGTTGAAGAGTTATGAAAAGGATGGGGTAAAATGTGAATGAATGTTGCGGCTAGTGGGTTGGGGTGGGTGGGGGGTTGGGATTGACATGCTTCAAATTATATTCATTTGCTTTTGTTATGGTTGCAGTTACATGCTTCACAATTACATTGCATTCTAATTTTTTACACGTCTGAAGACATAAATATACATAACACAGCTAATATCAGCAATGCATGAACATAAATATGCTGGTGTAACATCTTTATTGATAATCGACATCATGAAAGCTCACCTTATTGAACTTTATGTAATCGTAAAAAATGTTATTTTGGGTGAACTGAAACTTGCATTCTTGTGCCAAAGGACCACTCTGATTAAGCAATAGCTTTGAAACATCATCTCTGTTGACTTTGGTACAAGAATTGAACCGAGTGATGGTGGGCATGTTAAATTGGTCTGTTTACATCTAAGAATCCTGAACTCTCGGGCATTTCATATCATTTGGTGATCTTTTTGACATGCTAGATTATCAAACACGGTGTATCTGTCATTCCCTTCAATAGTTATATCCAAAACTGTTGTTCAAAATTTTCATGAAAAACATTTCACTAAAGGTTTTACATTTACCAAATTATGAGCATTTGGTCTATAATGTTGTCACTAAATGTTCACATCTAAATTTAGGGATCCATCGTAGGTTATAGGCATTTCATATGTAGGTTTTGAGAATCTTGCAGTGTGTCAATGAATGCATGTTAGACTTGTGTCTTGCGCAAGTGATACTAAGCAAAGCTTACAAAATGTGATAGTTCGAGCATACCTTGATAGTGGTTTATTCAGCTGTCTGGATATGTTCTTTAAATTTTGAAATGATATGACTTTTATTAGCTCAAACTTCTAATGCTTTTCCTTTGATTTTCTCATTGTTGCTCAGTGGTCTTTTGAGGTTTCTCTTGCTCAAACGTGCTGATATCAAACATTCACCAATCTTGGGGATTATTCTGTAATGCCATCTGATAGACATGCAAGCCATGATATTTTGACAGAGTAGATGCAAATATTGATGCAAACACGAGCTTTTCTTGTTGGTTCTCACTATTTCTTGTCCAATTTCTGTCTGGGTCCTTCTATCACCACTAACAATCTTCAAACTAGAAGTTAACGCCTACTTGTCTAGATTTGGTCAGCCTCCATTCCACGTGATAATTCTATCTAAACACCCCAAATGTAGTCCCCTTTAACTGACTTCAGGAATGTGGCAAGTCCATTACAAATGCATTACCTGAGAAAGTTAGATTCTATGGTCAAAATTCTCTTTGGATTTGTTACCTTATTGCTTTTCACCAAGAAGCATGTTCTTCATCCTTCATGTGTTCATGCAACTCTCTTATCTTCAAGTATATTTCATCTATCTTGGGATGGGAATAGTCTCCTGTGTGGAACTCGTGAACCCTATTCCTTATCTCAATCCAACTCTTTCCTTGTTCCTTCTTCACCCCATTCTCTTTCATCAACTGTCTGATAGCTGCTACTCTGTCCCAGTCCCCTAAATCAGGATACAAGTTGGAAAGCAAGATATAAGCTGCAGAATCGCTAGGGTCTAGAACCAGTATCTTCTCCGTGGCTCTTTTCCCCCGACCCTGATCCCCATGAATTCTGCAAGAACTCAGAAGTACTTTCCACACAAGAGTATTGGCTTACAGGCATTCTTTTGATAAGATACTCTGCTTCATTTAATCTCCCTGCTCTTCCTGAGATATCCACCATGCAGACATAGTGATCTAACCCGGGTTTAATGCCATATTTGATATACATCTCTTTAATGGCGGCTTCATCAGTCATGCCACCATGGCTGCAGGCGGTGAGTAATACAACAAAGGTTTTGGCATTTGGTGTTACGGCGGCACCTTCCATCTCGTTAAAAAGTTTGAGAGCCTCTCTGGAATAGCCACTCTGGACATACCCACTAATCATAGAAGTCCATGAGACTGCATTCTTGTTTTTAATTTCAGAGAAAACTGTTTCTGCTTCCTTTATGCTTCCGCATCTAACATACATTGTCATCAGGGCATTGGTGACAGCAGTGTCAACGATGATATTTGGTGACTTTGAGATCAGAGCATGGACCTACCTCCCTTGCTGCATCGTTGTGGCACTGGCACACACAGCTAGAACACTGGCCAAGGTAAAGGCATCAGGTTTTGTATTCTTTTCGTTCATCACTGAAAGGAGCTTCAGGACTTCTTCAAGACAGCCGTTCTGACTCAAGCCAATGATCATTGCATTCCAGGTGATCAATTCTTTTCTCTTTGTTCCGGCAAACACCTTTATAGCGTCTGTTATAGCTGTAGACTTGGAGGACATATCAATGAGTACTCTCCCCAGAAGGCATCCAATATTAAACTGGTTTGATTAGATTGCTGTGGATTTGTTTTCCAACTCCTTGCCAAGTGAGGGAAGCACAAGCTGCCAGTGCACAGACAAAGCTGAACTCATTAGGCTCAAACCCTGACAATTTCGCGCCTCTTTGAATATTTGCAGAGCATGCTCGAATTCTTCATTCTCAAGGTATGCCTGAGCCATAGAGTTCCAAGAGATGAGACCCGGTTCTAGAATATTCTCAAAAGCCTGCCTAGCGCCTGTTACCGATTCATTTCTCGCATACATCATGATGATGCTATTACCAATTGTAGGGAGAGATGAGACAGATGAGATAGAGGAAGATAGCACAAAGATCGAAAGACAAAGGAGCGAGAAACAGCGTATGCAGCAGGCTACAACAGTGCACGGTCGACCGTCCGGTCGACCGATGTAAGGAGCCGGTCGACCGCCCGGTCGACCGGTGTGCACGAGGTGCACAGACACAGAACGGTCGATCGCCCGGTCGACCGTTGCAGGGAAGCGGTCGATCGCCCGGTCGACCGACTGAAAGGAGCCAAGTCTCAGTTGGAGACGGTCGACCGGCGCGGTCGACCGTGGCATAGGTCGGTCGACCGGTCGGTCTACCGACAGACGCGTTTTTTGTTGTCCTTTATAGATTCGGATTCTTTTTATGGTTGGGATCAAATTCAATCGGGGTTTCCTAATACCCTGGGACTCTGTGGCTATAAATAAGGGCTAGAGCCCTCATGTATTGTATCCTAGAAACATCTCTCATGTGTCCCTCTGTATTAGTTTGTATTGATTGCTGAATCAATAAAATCTCTCTCTCCCTTGCCCCGAGGACGTAGGCACGTTGCCGAACCTCGTTAAATATTGTATTGATTGTTTTTCTCTATTGTTCTCTGTTCTTGTCGTGTTGGTTACGTCTCCGGCTGCATCTGTCTCCGTTCGGTGGATTCCTCAGAGAGATTGTTGCCGAAGGCGCATGCATCACACCAATTGCAGTATCAGTTTTGTGGAGATGGCGTATTTTTCTAGAAGCAAGCCGGATTCTCCCATCTGAAGAAGAAGCCGCGATCCTTCATTCTCCATGCCATTTCCAAAGCATGTGGCAATTAGAGAGTCTTAAGTGATAGTGTTCCTCTCGGGCATTGAACTGAAGACCAACCATGCATCTCTAGGTTTTTGGCACCGAGCATAGGCATCTATAAGGGTGCTCCCAATGACCACATTGCTCGCCAGCACCCACTTAATGGCTTGTGAGTGAAACTCTATGATGGAAGTTATTTCTTCTGATCCTAGTAGATTCCTAATGTGAATTCATTAGGTTCCCGACCAGCACACATCATGTCTATGAACAGGGTTAGAGCGTTACCGTGTCCATTCTTGCAATTGGCAGCAACGAGACAATTCCATGTGATTTCATCTTCTTAAGCCATAGAATTCCTCACTGCCTCAGCTGCTTCCAGCCTGCCGAAGTTTGAGTACCTGTTGATCAAAGCATTCCCCACCTCGATTCTGGTCAAGAGGAGGCCATTCTTTATGAGCAGGGCATGGATCTGCTCTCCATGTCGAAAATCCTGTGAGCCAGCTGAAGCACGAAGTAACAGTTAGATAAGTCACATAGTCAGTATTTGGACCAGACTCAAGCATGGCAGAAAACAATCTAAGGGAATCACTGAAGCAGGCGTTGGAACAGTAGCCGGAGATCATGGCATTCCAAGAGACCAAGTTTCTCCTATGCATGCCATTGAACACATCTCTTGCCATTTCAGGCTTCCCACATTTCGTGTAGAGGTTGATGAATTGGTTGTTCAAGAAGAGGTCAACCTCATGGCCGATGCATGTCAGGTGGGACTGCAGGCAGTTGGCTTCATGGAGGGCTTTGTTGGATATGCAGAGGGATATGAGAGACCTGTAGAAAGCTTGGGGGTCTTTTGGTTTTGTTTGGTTTATTTTGGAGTAGGATTCTAATGACTCCATGGCTTCTTCTAACTCTAACCTGGCTTTGTTGGTTGGATGCTGCTGCTTTCCTTGTGGGATTCGATGAGATGCGAGTCTTTTAGATGGGGAAGGTGGTGGGGTGAGAAGGAGGTGGGGGCTTGAGGACAGGGGAGGTAGCCATGGGATCAGTTGGGTCTTCAAAGTTCGTTTATTTGATGCTTTTGATTCTAATTCAAGACAAGTCGAGCTAAATATCTGCCTTTGCTGTACTATTCAGTGTGTGGTTGGGAGGATAATGAGCTTGTGTCTGTAGTGAAATGGACATCAAAGATATTTGTCTGGATCCATTATGATCTGTGACATGTGAAGAAGACGAAGAAGAAGAAGATGATGATTAGTATTTCTACTTTGCTCTGCATAAATATGCTGAGATTTATGCAGCATGTATTCGCAGTGGACCATAGCATCAAGTTTCGGCTCAAATTGTAAACTACAATTAGTGTTGTGTTTCTTCTCTCTGTCTGCTGCTTTGAAGTGGAAACATGGGAGGGAGCAAAATTTTATGTTAGAATGAGGGGATTTCTTTTCAGATTGAGAATCTTGTATTGTGAATCCTGTAAATTTTCTCAGGCTGAAACTTCGTCTAGTAACTTGTTTTTATCTGCAAGTGTAACAGATAGGTTGCAAGTACTCTATGTTAACATATGGTGTTTTATGCATCATTTCAATAATTTTTGGAGCTAATTAGAGGTGCAAGTGATGAGGGCATCACGCAGCTGAAAATGAGTTAAATGGCTGTTCGATCGAGTCTATTTAAGATTCAGAAAATGGCGTGTTGTATTTCTTTAGTTTTTTGCTATTTTTATTATTTTAGTTTATTTGCTTTAGTGGTATTTCTTTTATGGGCGTGTTTGGTTGCAAGGAAGTGGGCGGGAGTAAGGAAATAGGAAAGTATAATTGCTCACTTCTCTATCTATCCAAACACCGGAAAAGGAAAATAAGAAAACCTATTCCTTTTTTCTTCTCTCTTTTACAAAACCATTTCCTCACTTCCAGAGTGCTACAGTTAATTTTGTGGTCATGTAAATCTCATTTGTAATAAGTTGTAACATAAAACAGTTAATTTTTTTGGTCATGTAAATCTCACTTGCATTCTAATTACAGTCCATTTTTATTTTTCTTAATTAATTTTTATTTTAATATTATTGTGTCAACTTTGTGGTCAACTTTTCCACTTCCACTTTTCATTATCATCCAAACACCAGAAAAGACATAACATTTTTCAAACCACACTTCCCAATAACATCCAAACACCGAAAAACTTATTAGCCAATTCTTAAGTTCCAAAGGGAACTATTACCACTTCCTCACTTTTTACTTCCTCACTTCCACCCTTAACCAAACAGGCCCTATGTGAGCGTTTAGTATCACATCGATTATTTTCTAAAAATATTTTTTTTAAGTCTATGAGAAAAAACTCAAAGACTTCTCTTTAGAGTATTATTGAATGATAAAAAATTTATAAACTTTTAAGTTAAAATTCCTGAAATTTTCATTGTGAGTTTTGAGTGTAAAGCCCATGCAAAAAAGTATGAAGTTCAAAATTCAATCCAGAATTTTAATTTAAATTTTAAACCCTAATTCTCAATTGGTAGGTGATTGCAATTCAGATTGTTTTACATCAGTTTGGTATCAGTTTCAATCTCTTTCCCAAAAATTTCTCCCCTTTTTTCCCCCTAAACCTTGATCCCTCTTCCCCACAAGCCCTAGTAAAAAAAAGTCGAAAAAAAGAGAGGGAAAAACACAGATCAGGACTTAGATCTGTTCTAAAAAAAAATAAAAAATCCAAAAGAGAGAGAGAACAGAATTTTTAAAAATCAAAATTTTTCACTGTAGCAAATTTCTAAAAAAAAACCCTAAAATTCATGAAAGTTCCCAAGTTCTAGTGTTCCTTCTCCATCTTCATCTTCAACACCTCCCTCTTCGTACTTCCTCTCAAACTCGACTTCACACTGTCGCCGACATCACTTCTCGCCGTTACATCACGCCTCCGACTGTCCCGATCATTGTCGCCCCCTCAGCCTCCTCCTCTTCACCACCGCAAGATCCTTCTCCCTCTATCACCTCGTCTACTGCAGCGGGTTGTCTTCACCGCCAACCTTCGACGACGAACTCGCTGGGGTCTCCGTCTGTCTTCGCCGCCACCACCGCCATCTTCATCTACAGTCGTAGCAATCTCCACTATAGGATCCCGCCGCATGCTCAACAACAAGAGCCACCGCCCTCACCCTCGCTGATCACGAGATCACCGCCATCACGAGATCACGAGATCTCCATCTCATCATCATCGGATCACTGCCATCACCGCAACCAGTGCGCCATCACGAGATCATCGCATCTCCACCTCACCGACGAGCCCAGATCCTCACCATGACCTTCTCTTCCTCTGCTTTTCCTGCCAACACTGCAAATCCTCGCCACCTCACTCGCCGTCGTCTTCAACATCCAACCACTGCCAAATCACCGTCGACTTTCGCAAACAGCCACTGTTTGCCCTAGGCCCCACCAAGTGCTCCAAACCGCCTCGACCAGATCCTGACGACCACAACGACTCTTCACATCATCATCGTCGTCGCCACCCCGCCTTCATCATCGCCGTCGTCGTCTTCAGATCTCACTGTCGCCGTCTATTTCATTGTCGAGCTACAGAAGAATTCAAGAACCCTAGTTAATTTGGGTTTGAATTGGATCTGATTTGGGTTCGATTTAGGTCTGAATAAGGTTTAAGAAAAAGAAAAAAGGCAATCAGGTCCAACCCGATAATAGATTGGCCTGCTTACAGTGACCTGACCCGAGCCGCTCCAAATTGAGTCAACTCAGCCATATTAAGTCAACTCGAGCCCAAACTGAGTCAACTTGGCCCAAACAGCTCCAAACTGAGTCAACTCAGCTAACACAACAACCTCTGGAGCTCGTTTCAAACCCGTTTAGAGTCCAATTCGAGTTTCGTCTGAAACATTCTGAGTCTCAGAGATACTGAGAGAATTTCACAGCATTTGGACAACAGATCTGACCCCACAAGTGTCAAGTCCCGCTTCTCAAATACATAAAAATAGAGTCACGACGAGAGTCGGCGACGTATATACACGAGGAAAATACCCCACGTATACACACTAAGCCTAAAGTAACGTGAACATGCTAAATAATCATTATGATGAATCAATATCACCGCAATACTACATATAAATGCCCACACATGATAACAGATGAATATGGAATGGAATAACGACTGGTAATGATATAGAATCAAAGAAACTACAGAAACAATAGAAATAAAAAGGAAGACAAGAATATCAAAATAGGTAGAGAGAAACTCCAGCTCCTCGCAACATATCCGGTCTTATCAAATACCTGATCAATAAAATGAAACATCAAATATCTGGACATGCAAAGTTAGGATCGTCAGAAAGCGACCCAATGAGTGTGTAAGAAAAAGGAGAAAGGTACTCGTGCATATAAAACGAGGAAGTACTATGATACTACCATGAAGATATACTGGATAAGAAAATGACATGAATAAAATAGTACTAAGAAGAGAGTGTAGTGCAATGAATATCAATCAGTATAGTACAAATATCATGATGACATTCAATACCTAATTTTAAAAGTAATGAGATCAATCTGTTATAATATCATATGTCAGGTCATGAGTATAGTCATGTGAATACAGTCAATAACATTACATAATAATAGTTTATCATTATTAATTATGTCAGCGAACACCAATTGTTACATGCAGTAGACACATCTCATACTACGCCTAGCACATGTTTCAATCGAGGTTCTAAGTTATTGAAACTGATAGAGGGAGACATTATCTATGGTTTAGGTGGGTCCCGTACATACTTGGGACCACGATCTCAGTTTTCTAACGCTGAATCAGACCGTACTGCTAGGTACTCAGAACAGTAACAATAATCTCACTGTGAAAATGTAGAACAGTAAACAGTACAGATGGGATGCCAGTCATCCCCCGGGAACCCTGCAGTGGAACCTCAGTCGGCTGTGCAACCTGTATCCTAGGTCCACCCAAAATACAGACGTTGTCTCCTCCATCAATTTTCCCAATTCTAGTGTAAGTTGTCCATTTACATTATTTAATTCAGTTATAACAATCAATATCCATGTTACCTAGAATACTGAGACGATACAGTGACAGTGACAGTAACAGTACAGTAATAGTAAACAGTAATCGTATACATGGTGAACAGTAATAAGAACAGTAAACAGTAATAAGAACAGTAAACAGTATCAGTAAATGTGTATATGATGAACAATAGAACTGTACAGGGTGTTATAGTCTAACAATATTTTCCTAGCGATTTCAGTAACATGAAATAATACATATCAAGTTTGAACACTAATCAATAGACAGTCTCCTGTAGAACTGATCAACATCCCATCTACTTATACTAGATATAACAGTAATGAATCTATCAACTCATAATCTTGATACAGTCATCGTAAACATCAAATTCTAATCTATGTCAAGGTAATCTGGTACAGTAAATCACAAGTTCAATGAATCAATAATCGGTTCTTTCATCGCTACTAATCTACTTTTTTTCTCACCCTATCAATCCACTCTGATCCTCATGGTCACCGATAACTGAGATCAACAATAACTGCTTTCAAACTCTAAATATATAATATGGTTACTGATATCAATGAAATCACTACCACAATAACTCTATCTTTATAATCGAATAACTGAAGTAATCAATAACCAAACATGAAAAGCAGTCTTCTGATATCCTCGAGATTAACTAAGTCAACAGACATCGACATGAATAAAGAGTAGAACATCCTCAAGCAATATGGAATTTAGAATACCTCTACCTCTGATAATCAACATCAACAAGATCATTAATACTCAAACAGTATAATCAGGGTAAAACGGAGAATAATCACAACTATAAATCCAGCTACATCAAACTTATGAAAACACTAATCAAGATCCTCTGAAAAGAATACAAATATCATGTCAATCAACTCTAACTCTAAATAAGTCAATACAAATTCTAGTATAAGAAATCTAGTCTCTTAATAAAGTGACAACATATCTAATATATCATCAATATCTAATGAATCCTCATCTAAGTTATCACCAAATGAATGATAACAAGTCTGATAAGTACTCCACATAAATATGAATCTTTATCCTCAATCATAAACCAATCAACCTCAAGGTCAATCAAATTCTATTCTAGAATTTATCACAACTAGGTCAATTACAAGATCAAGTCCGATCTAAGATATATCAATACTAGGCCTAAGCCAACAGCGACAAATTATTAATACATGAAATGAAACCAATAAACACTCATATCAACTACATAAATAAGGTGAACGCTCATTGATGTCTCATAAGTGATACAGGTAATCATACTAGTGAAATATATCAAACAATCACATGAAATAATACGAATGGATACATAAAAGGAAATAACAATAGAGCAAACACTCACATGAAATGAAGCGATTTTTGGTCTGAATCGCCGTCTGGTCTTCACTGCATGAATCGGTACGGATCTCCAGATCATCTCATGAATCGGTCTTTGAATCGCTAGTGTATTGGGTCCACAACGAGCACAATCCAAATCTCCCGCTACCGAGTCCGGCTCGCACGAACGAGTCTGAATCGCTGCAATACGCAACCAAATACACACGAAAACATAAATACATGCTTACACACCCATACATACACAATACATACACGTACATATATACACGCACACGTATACAACACACATATACACAATAGTACACATAGACATACTCACATGTATACACACACAAATATACATCATATAATACGCACACATTAATATGCCCATGTAAACACACCCACACACACATTAACACACATGCATATTTACATATACAAACACATTATAACATGCACATATAAAACATTATACAATTTACAGAGAGGGAAGAGAGAACCTGCACGTGATGGAGTCGGCCATGGTTGCAGGCCACGGTGGTGGAGGCGGAGGCCGCGGACAACGTCGGTGGCTCGACGGAGATCGAGGGGTGCCGGTGGATCGTCGGGGTGCTCCGGGATGACTCTGGGCTGCCGCGAGGAGGATCTCGATGCATTGAAGGGCTGTTGTGCTGTTGTGCGCTGCCGACTGATGGGTTTAGTCGTGGATGGAGGAGAGAGGCGGCAGGTGCAGGGGGTTGCACTGCCATGGGTTGTTGCGTGCATGAATTGTAGGGAGGTTGTGCACTCTGGGTTTGGCCAAGGGGATCTCATGATGGCACGGTGAAGAGGGAGAAGGAGGCTGGATAGAGGTTGGCTCGGTGGTGGACGTGATGACTATAGGAGATGCTGCCGTGGGGTGTACTCCATGGAGGAGGAGAGGCGTGCTGGAGTTGAAGCCAGGTTGGGTCACAACAGAGCTATGGAGGAGATCGGCTAGGGAAGGTGTTGGCCATGGTGGGTGGTTGGGTGTTGGGCTCTCGCCGGAGATGGCGGAGGCCGCGGTTGCTGGAGATGAGTGCGAGGGTGAGATGGAGGAGGGGTTGCGCTGACTATGTGTTGCGGCAGAGAGTAGGATGAAGATGGAGATGAAAGGGGATTAGGTTAGAGATTTGGCTTAAGATAGGATATGGTTAGTTAGGATTTGATTCGGGTTTGTTAGGATTAGGATTAGGAGATGATTTATATAGTGGGGTATTGGGTATGGATTGTGGGTTTAGGCTTATGGGTTAATGGGTTTTGGGTCTCAATGATTTTGAGGGTTAGATAATGGGTATGGATAAGGATTAATGGGTTTGGGATTAGGAAAGAAAGAAATAATAAGAATCGTGATGATGATGCTAATAACTATAATAATACACATGCAAAAATACCAATAATGGTAATAATAATAATAACAACAACAATAACTACATCTTAATAACAATCTCAAATAAATAATTAATACTAATAATAAATATTAAAACAATTCATAGTATAACTCATAAAATAAGAAATAATAATCAATACAAAATTTACGTATACACTTTAAACATACTATTTATTATTAACATGGTATTATAGAATAGGGATATTACAACAAGTCTCTTTTGGTGTCGGTACTGTTTCAGCTGCATACTAATAGTGTGGTTCGGGCTTGTTTCTGGCTGATTCCCGCTCGATTTGCGCCGTTCTCGAGGCATCCATCTTTCACTTCCTATTGTTGTCAAGAATTTTGTGGGTGACTTTCAGCTCTTCGATGTGGGTATATTTCTGAGGATTCTTAGAGAAATTTGTGTTTGAGCGTGAATGACTTACTCATCAGGTGATGTCCTAACTTGAATTGAATTGTTAACTATTAAATTACTTGCAACTAATATTTGATTGCGATAATATATTAGTTGAATTATTATTTGCTTCTATCTAGTGGTTGCTGATCGGGGGAAAATCGCGGACAAAAAGTGTATGTTTTGAAATAAAGAGTTAAAGTGTGTGCGTTTTGGCTTTCTCGATATTTCCGTTATAGAATAGAGGCTAAAACGAGTCGAATCCATAAGGACGGGGTGATAGAAGGTTACACGGTATGTTCATGTGGTGTTAACGGTTCTTCTATGTTTGAAAGAATAAAAAGAAAATAAAATAAATAATGAAAAGGAAGTACGGTGAAACACAAAGAAGTGAGAACATAGAAGATAAAATGTTTGTGTTTTGGAATATTTCTAAAACAAAGTGAAAAAGAAAGAAAACTTATGGCTACTAACTACTAATGACTCCACCAACATGCTAACCTCTTAGTGATAGCTGTCTCACATGTATCCTTAGCAATTACTAGTCCTTGATTAAGAGCTTTTTAAAGTATGACTCATATGTAACTCATCACATCCTAACTCAACAAAACAAGTGCAAATTACACTTAAACCATCAAAACTAAATAAGAGTAAGCATGGAGTAAAGTAATGTTAGCTTGTTAGAGAGTTAGGATGTTAGAGTATTAAATCCATCATCATGAGTCATCAATGGCTCTTGCAAGAGTAAGACCAAGTAGAGACTGTTAGATTCATGTGGATTATCAAGTAAGAAGTTAGACTAGTTAGTGGTTAGTAATTAGTTTCCATGAGAGAAAAGATTAGCTAAACATGTAAAAGGAGTTAGAGAGAAGAAAATAAAGAGAGGTAAAGAGAGAACCTTTCATAGATTGTCACATTCTATTACAAGAACTCTTACTTTTCAACCATATACCACTCTCTCTCCTATTACAAGATCTACAAGAAATGAAAAATATAAAGAAAGAAGAAGAACTAACCTAAACTAAACTACCCTAAACTACAACATGGAAAGAAACTACCCTAACTCTCTGTATTTTTTCTAACCGAAGAAACCCAGGGGGTATATATGGCACCAGGGAAAAGGGGGCCAGGGGGACAACCCTTGGCCCAAAGCACAGCCGCGGCCGCGCCCATACGGCCGCGAAAACGCGGCCCATGCCGTGTTTCCGTGGCTCTTCTAGAGCCGCGCGCGCTGTCGCGTCTGTCCCCTGTCAGCTGGATGTCCCAATTTTTAGTTTTGATGAATCAGCTCTCCAAAGTCAATGGCTATATTATAAGTCTTTAATCACCTATTAAATTGTGATTTAGGGTCTTCTTCTTCATTGCACACCATGGACCTAGAAAAATGCAAGAGAGGTGTTATTAGCAGAATTTAAAATTAAATAAATGTGAAGATGTGGCATGAAATATGCAGTTTTAGAGACTAATCACACCCCCACACTTATCTTTTACTCATCCCGAGCAAAACAAAAACTAAAAGAATTATTACACCACTTTCGTAGGTGATGCGATTGCACTTAGCATGTGCAACAAGCTATTAAACCTCTAGGTTTTCGCTAGAGGAGAAGTTTTGTCTCCTGAGGGTTTTCAGTATATTACACCCACAAAATCCATAAAGAAAGAAATTAGATGTTAGTACGCATTTTGAAAAGAGAAAAGTGTTGAAGTATTTTTGAGAAAATATAAGTGATCCAAGATCAGAGGTTAACCAGAAATTGTTCTTCCTTAAACTAAGTCAAAATACAAAATCTTGTTATAAATTAAATGTAAGAATTTAAAATTGAATTGATTCTTTGATCTTTCATAAAACTCTTATAAAAATATGCATTTTGTGAATAGTGAAGATTTTTAGGATATCGACTCAAACTTTTATGCCATTAATTTTTGTATATTTATTTTTTCTCTTTTTTTTCTCTTTTTTCTTCCCTTAGTTTTCTTAGGCTTTCTTATTTATCAGAGTAGTGAGCCTTTAGCCGGTGACTCCCAAACCAGATGGTTTTAGGGCACCAGATGAGAAACATCCCTCGGACTCAAGGACTCGAGTAAACATGACCACAAAACTAAAGGGGATTATTTTTGATGATGAAAAAACTCATGAAGTTTTATATGTATGGATTAAAGATAAGCTTTGTAAAAGTTTTCTCTTAACTCATGCATAGCATAAAACATATAGATATTCAATGTAAGCATAAATATTTATGCATAAATATGTAACATGTATATATAAACTCTACAAATTCTCTCCCATTTTTTGTCAATTCATAAACAAAGCGGTAAATAAAATAAAACAAATATACGTGATATAAATCTATGACAAGAAAAGACGTCAAGTTAACTCCCCCTGCATACATGCATAGCATGGAGAAGGGATGACTAAATTCTAACTAAAATAAGCACAATATACAATGTATAAATGAAGATGTTAAGCTCCGCCTACACGTGTGTACGATATAAAGAAGATAGGTCAAGCTCTTCTTTATACAATACACTCATCATAAATTTACACATAGAGGAGACATTAAATTAACTCCACCTTGCATATAGGCAATACATATCAAAATAATAGATACCAATTGAATTTTTTTGATATCACTTAAAATACGACTTGTAAATAAATATAAACATAGAAATCAATTAGTAAAAATAATTTGAAATGTAGATACCAATCGAAAATATGAATAATTTGCTAAAAGGAAAAACTTTTCTCAAAATAATGGGAGTAAAGATAAAATACCAATTTAAATCAAATATCAAATATAACTCATACATATATAGATAAATATGAATGAGTGTACAAAATAAAATATCATGCGAATCATGTATATAGCTTATTGAAATCACCAACCTACATGTATATGTCAAAAAAATAGTCATTTAAGCATACAATGTATGATCACCCAATCAATCTCCCACTAAGGGAGGTATTTTCAAAAATAATAATTTGAAAGTAGTTGATAATAGTTTGAAATACTACCATGTGAAGATTAAAAGAACTAATTTAAAATAGTTTTGAAAACTAATTCAACATTCTTCAAGAATGAAACAAATCATATACTCATGAAATACGCTAATTACACAAGAATTGTCACTCATAATCTGTATAACATGAATATGCTCATGAAAATAAAATCATGAGTAAACAAAAATATAAAGTGTATAAGAATCATGTAAAAATTATATTTATGAAGATAAATCAATAAGACTCAAATTTCATTAAAACTCATATGAAATTCTCTTTGAAACTTTGACATATATTAAACTTGATTTGTAGAAACATGAAAATACAAATCACAAAAATTCTTTTCATAAAACATGATATATCACATGCAAGAATTATCAAAATAAGACATACAAGTATAATCAAATATAAAATGAGTACACGAAAGCAATAGAACATGTAAAATATAAGAATCAAGTATTATTCAATAATTGTATATATATAACACAAGTTTTAACAAAATTTACATATAATCATATGATCAAAATATATAAATCATGACATGCTTTCAAATAAAGTATATACAAACATATATAAAAAAATAGGCATGCAAATCTGCTTGAAAATATGAAGACAATATTTCAAAAATACATGCACAGCTTAACAACTAATTAACTCATCTTAAAGTATTAAACAACATATGGTAAAGTCTAAAATATTATACTACCATATGAGCATTTAAGCAAAAAAAATATTTTTAAAATAGAGAGGATGAGATGGTTATCAATACCAATGTAGCCAATTTCATTTCTCCAAACCTAGGTGGTCATCTCACCTAAACTTCTTGATAGTTATGCATCCATTGATTTGTCCGTTAAACTCAATTGCATTTACCATCAAGGCACCAATCCTCTCGCGTCTTGTGAGAGCCCACACCTACATTAAAAATAATTATTGTGAATTTTGGTACCTAGATCTTTTTTTGGGTCATTGAGGGTTAGTATCACTACGAACCTAAACATTCTTATTTGCAAAATTTATAAAATTTATTGCAAAATTTTGTAAGATAATCTTTACGGCCATAATGTATACAAGTGTACACTCTAGTATGCATATGTGTGTAAGCATAGTGTGCATGTAGTTTATACCGACATAGATTTCAATTTTTCATAATTAAAATCACAATTGCTCAAAGATAAGCTCAAACAATCAATCTTATTTTTTTGAAACACAAATCTTATTTTTTTCAATAGAAGGAGAAACAATTTAACATGAGAAACACAATCTTTTTATGTTGAAAGAGAAATAAAAGTCTTTTTTTTCAACAAAATAATTTTCTTTTTCAAAAACTCATTTTCTTTTAAACAATTTTCTTTTTTTTAAAATCAAAACAACTTGATTTTTCAAAGATTCATTTTTTTCTAAAATAATTTGAAATTTATTTTGTTTTTCTTTTAAAGGGAATCATTTTTTTTCTTTCATCTTTTGTTTTCAACCTTTAACAAATCATATTTTTCAAGAAGTTTTTGCCTAAATATAATAAGATCATCATATGATATTTCATCATCGTCATCAAGATCAGATTCTAAGTTACCTCAAGGAGTAATCCCCTTGAACCATGTAGCACATGTCAAAAGTATCATTTTCTTGATCCGCGTCTCTCTCCTTGTCATTTGGCACTTGTTCACTAAGAAAAATCAAAGTGTTCGTTATTACAAAAGACGAATCAAAGCTAAAACCTTAGATAAATAATCATCATTTTGGGTTAGCTTTAAAGTATGAATGACTTTTGTATTAGCCTCGATATAATTGCCATTTACAATATATGATTCTTTAGTAGTGGCAAGATAAGCATGTATAATAAGGGCTTTAAGATACATAGACATCTTAACTTACCAATTTTGAAAGTTAAGAATATCAAACATGGGAGGTGTAATAAAATCCATGTGTGTATAAACAAATATAATGATTAGTAAAAATTTGATCTTTAACTCTAAGTTGTTAACCCAATTCAAGAGCACCAACCTCTGTTACCACTTGTAATCACCTGAAAGGGGTGAATAGGTGATGCGTTAATCAAATGTGAAAATAAAAACTTTTATACTAACTAAAAACTTAACACAATGGATAACCAAAGAGTAGCCAAATTCTCGGTGAAGGCCTCTAAAACTTCTCCTCAAAATTCCTCTTGATTAAGAGTTGAGGTGCTTCAATAACTTTCTTAGTTAAAACAATTATAAACACATTAAAATATATCAAGCATGTAGGATGAACAAGAATTTGCATGCAAAATATCAATTAAACAATTCCAAGCTATATATCAATTAAGCACATTAATATCAAGCATAAAAAAATATAAACAATGTAAGTGAGGAAGGTATATAAACATAAGTGAGTAGAGAGATAAGCAATCGCAAACACGAAAAAATTATTTCGAGGTTTGAGCCACTTGCTCTACATCTCCGCCTTCACTGCAATGAAGGATTTTCACTATAATTGATCCCAAAAGATCACTCGGTGTCGCAACACCTTCAAGGTTTCCTTAAGAACTCTTAGACCCGCAAGTATCTCACTTATTTCTGCAAAAATAATACACAATGCGAACCCGCAAGCTTACCGAGACCGCAACCTCTAACTCCACAAATACAAGGTAGAACACTTGGTGATTAACTTCTTAATCATAAACAAAACTCTTCTCATAAACAAGAATCCTACATGATAGATTTAACAATAAAAATCTGAAGCTTGTGTGAGAAAACTAGATAGATTTGAAAGTGAAAAGCTCAAGAAAATTCTTTTGAAAATCTCAAGAGAAACTCTCTTGAAAACTCTCTTTTGATATAAATTTGAAGCTCTAAACTTATTGAGAAAACTCTGTTGAAGTTGAAAAAAATAAAGCCTAAAAAATCTTTGGAAAATCAGGCCAGAAACCCTTACTTATAGGCCAAACAAAAACTAGCAATTGGGGTCCAAATATAGACTAAACTAGCCTGTCGATTGACCGAACGGTCGACTACCAACGATAAAAAAAATATGACCAATAGGGTTGCCAGTCTACCGGGCGGTTGATCATTCCTAACATCTGGATAGAAAGCTCTCTGACGGTTGACCACTCGGTTGACCTAAACTCTGCGATTGACCGGTCGATTGATTGACATGCACAACCCTCAGGCATATGCACATCCGGTCGATTGCCGGTCGACCGGGATCAGCCCCGAACTATATATAAGTATTTTTTAACATCTTTTTAAATTCAATTAAAATTAAATTCAAATAAATCTCAATAAATTCTACAAAAATAAGTTGATGTAAATACATTAAAGTACAAATATGTGTGATGAAAAACCAACACATATTACGAATATGTAACTTGTTTTTGAGATATAAAATACATTTCTTGAAATAAAAACATATTTTCCAAATACTAAACTTCTAAATAGAAATTCATGTTTTTCTAAAACTCTCATAAATACAGAAACAAGTTTCTCAAACACATTTGAAGCTTAATATGTATGGATAACATCCAATGCACATATAAAATAATTTAAACTTATTTTTGACAATACATACTCATAAAAACAACTTTTGATAAAACAAAACTTAAACTCATCAAAATAAGTTTCTATGAACAAATCATGCTCTAATATGAGCGGATATAATCCAACACATATTCTAAATTATAAAACTTATTCTTTTGAGATATAAGCCATGTAAACATAAGATATGAGTTTGAAGCATAAAGATAGAATCTTTTACAAAACAATATAGTTAAACTTAATCTTCTTGAAAAATAAAACACCAAAATTGTTGTTCTTGAAAATTAATATGAAATTTTAGTGTGTATGAAAGTGTGTAAACTTGAGCAATCACAACTAATCTATTCTTTAGCATAAATTCTAAACTTACAAACTCTTGACTCAAGTCTTTTTCTTGAAAAAAATCTTCTTTTTTATTTTGACTTGATCCAAACTTGATTTCATCGAGTTAGACTCTTCCTTAAGTACTTGATATGATCTTTAAGTTTGAGCTTTTGAATCAATATGTGCTAACTTCAAATTTTGACTTTGAATCTTTTATTAAAACTAAATACGAACTAAGATCTTGATTGAATATCTGAAACTTAAGTAATACAAGATCATTAGTACTATAACAACATGGCTTAATCATCATCAAAATTAGAGTGAGGAGCTTTTGGGCTAGCAAATGTGAGATTTGTGAGAATTAAGGTTTTAATAGCATTTAATACTTGTATTATTGGCCTTAGATCTTTAATATGCTTATTTTATGAGAAATTATCTACTTTTTTATCATATTTTATTAGAAAGTAAAAATGAGAAAATTTCTATTTACTTTATTTTGTAAACAAATTAGGCTATTGTTTTTTCTCTTAAGCTGTTATTTTTTCTTATAAATGTAATTTTTTGAATTATTTTATTGCAACAATGTTCTTAATAAGTGTTTTTTTACTAATTTGAGAATAATAAATATACTGAAATAAAAGGTGGATAATTTTATATAAAATATAGTCATACTAAATAAAAAGTGGATAATTTTATAAAAAAATAGATGTAAAAGTGTCTACTTTTTATAGACTAATAATAATGTGGACAATTTCAATAAGAAGTGGACAATTTTGATTCATAGGTAAACGACTAAAAATAATATGGATAATTTCATATACAAGTGGATAACATTATGGCGGACAATTTCAGTAAGAAGTGGACAATTTTGACTCATAAGTGGATGAATTAAAATAATATAGACAATTTAATATACAAGTGTACAGCTATATTGTGGTGGACAATTTCAGTAACAAGTGAATAAGTTGACTTATTAGTGGACAGACTAACAATAATGTGAAAAAGTTGACCTATAAGTAGACAGATTAAACTTAAGCGTAAAATTGTCTATAAAACGTGGACATTTCATATAAAACTGATTTTAGTTCTATTTTTCGTATAAAACTGTCCACTTTTTATTTAGTATGTCTGCATTTCATATAAAATCATGCACTTTTTATTTCAATATATTTATTTTTTCTCAAATTAATGATAACACTTATTGGGAATACTATTGCGATAAAAGAATGCAGAAAATTAAATTTAATAAAAAATCAATAGCATAAGAGAAAAACACTATAACCTAATTTGTTTACAGGAAAAAAAACAAAATATCTTATTTTTATTTTGTTAATTAAATATATTACAAGAAAAAAACATATACTCTCTCTCATAAAATGACATATCAAAGTTCTAAAACCAGTTATACAAGCATTAAATGCTATTAAAATTTCAAACTCAAATTTTCACCTTATTCAAGACTTTATGTAAAGAAAATACTACAATACAGTTATAGGTGGATAAATTCAATGCTATATGGGGACAGTTTCTGAGCTTACACCTTTTTCTATACCAAGTGAATAAATTCAATGTTACAGGTGAACATGTTTCTACTCTGACACTTTTTCTACATATGAGGCGCATTAAAGTGTAAGCTCACTATGTTGTAGCAAGAGGCATTCTGGACATTTAATACCATCCTACTTCCCATGTGATTATAAAGTACAGAGGAAGGGAGGCTGATGGACAAAGTTTAATCTATCGAGGCTTTTTGATAAGAGAAAAAGGCTAGGGAATGTTTGAAATAGGAAACTATATAGTGGGCTTAAAGATAATTTTCCCTTGAAATGTATGGCTTATGTATATAACCTTTTGGCAATTGGATTGTGTCAATGTTCCTGCAGATTTTTTGTTTAAAATTTCCTATAAAAAGTTGTAATGTTTGAAATTCAACTAAAAGGAGATTTTGGAAATTGGGCAAAAGATGAGCATGACAGAAACATGATAATTATTTGTACAAAGTCCACATGGTATGTTTTTCAGATCCAACCCCTTTCTTCTGGGGGCGCCTTTATTTTTTCGGTATTCCATTTCTGTCAAAGAAAGAGAAGAAAACAAAAAAGGGATAAAAAAAAAAGCTATTGGTCTCCACAAAATTGTGGTCCTAGTTGGTTTTTGGAGGAGGAAAAAAAAATCTGGAGAACGATGACTCCACGATTGAAGCTTTCTATGAGAATTTTTTTTGTAAGCCCCATATACTCAAAAATCTAACCGATATCCGTTCAAATTGGACAAAAATCTGTAGTTGTGCAGAATGTGAGCCGCAGTCTGAAAATAAAAAGACCTACATTATTTTTTGAGTTGTAATGTTTTGACAATAAAATATATTTTTAAAATTCTTACATAAAAGTTATCCCATTTTTACATTTTTGCTCAGAATCTGGTTACACGCAGGCCGTAGTCAACTTGGCTATCCGGACACGCAACAACAAACACACTGGGTCTTAATTTATTTGTTTACTAGATATTTGCCCTAGCTAGTGTAAATAGATAAAAGGAGAAAGGATTATTTTAGAAACCGTGTACGGTAGGGCCCACTATATTTCATTTTTTTTAGGCAGCCTGCCACACCCCGCCGTTCTCTAATTATATGGTAGAGATGTCTGTTAGTTTAGCAAGACAAAGTGTGGAAACTTGGGCTGGGTTTGACTTGGAGAAGGACTTGCTCAATTGGTCTTGCACGGAAAGTGATAGAGGAATATTAGGCGGATATTGGTACCTATCAGTTTGATAAAGGTACCCACTAAATTTATACACTACAAAATTAATAAACACATCCTATCAATTTTTCAAAAATACCTTTATTCTTTCTAAACTTATAATTTTTTTTTTTTCAGAATTCTAATTATACCATCATCTTCTTCATCAACAAACTCCTCTCTCCCATTTTTCAAAAGTACGTATCTGAGTTCATCAGAGTTGGTTTTTGAATGACAATGAGGTGATAGAATGATAGAGTTCGTCGGAGGTGAGAGTTTGGTAAGGTGGTGGCACACACGATGGTGCACGTGGTGGTAGAGGTGGTGGAGAAAATGTTACTGGTGATGGGTGTTGGTGGTTGTGAAGGAGAAAAGAAGTGGTGGAGATGGTGTTTAGAAGTAGAGAGAGGAGGAGAGGAATGTTGGGTTGGTGGTGGTGGATGTCGGCCTAGGTTCGTCGACCAAGTCGCCGGCCAGGAGAGGACACATGTGTGGGCTGTCACTGGTTGAAGAAAGAAGAAGAAGAGGAGGAAGAAAATGAAAGTGGGGGGAGAGAGAAAAGAGGGGTATGAGTATAATGTGTGTGTGTGAGAGTGTGTGTGTGTGTGTGAGAGAGAGAGAGAGAGAGAGAGAGAGAGAGTGAGTGATGAGCTCCGCGTCTCATGTAAGTGAGACCCGTATCACAACTAAACCAGACCCATTTCTGATTAAAAATATCCCAAAAGCAGAGGTGAAGTCTGCGTTGGGCAAAACGCTGAGATCCGCTTTTGCAAAGGAGAGAGAAAAAGTGGTTGGACAGATATTTATTGTGTGGCGGAAGAATTTTTGAGAAAATTGAAAGAAAAGAAAAGAAAAGAAAAGGAGGGTATTATGAGCGGAGGAGAAAATAGAAAAATAGAAAATATAAAAGAAAAAATATCTGGTTAAAACTCTGGAATCTGGAAAAAAAATCGAAAACACTAGAAAAGCCTGAAAAATGAAGTAAATCAGAACGATCCCCAAAAATAATAAATATTATTCTAAGGTACTTGATAAAATCAAATTTCATAAATTCAATCTCTTTCAAATTAAAAATTCTGAAATCAACCAGCGATATTGGTCGACACCAAATCTAGTCGAATTCTGATAAATTCAGAAAAATCCCCAAAAAGGTATTTAGATAGAAAATGTGATTTTAAGGAATAATGTAAAGTAGTTTCTAGAATTCAACTCCATTTGTAATATAAAAAATATGATAATCGATCGGCGGCATCGGTCGATACCGGTTTGAAGATTTTGCAATTTAATTCAAAAAATTTCAGAAAATCATGAAAATTAAAATATTGGAAAACAATATTTGAAAATGAAATTGGCCAAATTTGACTATCAGATTATCGGATTTTTATATTGGAAAATAATGTTTGAAATTGAAAAGTTCAAATCGATCAATACGCTAGGATCGGGTCCCCGGTTCAGACTCGGGTTGATTCTGAATCCTGAAATCTGGATCCAAATACCCAATGATGATAGAAATAATCATAAAACAAAAATAAATACGAGAGAAAATTGAAAGAATACGATCAGAAAATCAGAATACATATCTAAGTCCGTATTTCATGAACGAGGTGTTACAAAAACATTGCTCAAAGTATCAATTTTATTTTCAAAGTAAAAATCTCATTTTCACCAATGATTGAAAATTTTGCTTTACTAGAAATTTTGTGTGCATCAAAATCCTTTTGTATCTTTTCAAGTGTGGAAGACAAAATTTCTTTTCTTTTGAAATAACAACTAATTTATTTTGAAGAAGTTTATTTTTATTTTTCATTTTCAAATACTTCTTTTTGAGAAAATCATAGTTGTTGGAAAGTTCTTCAAAAGTTTTACCTAATTCATCCATGGACAATTCACATTCATTAAGAGATCGGAAGTTACCTTGGGTGTGTTCTCATATGCCATGAAACACACATTTGTCGTGTCCATCTCTTCTTCAGAATCGCTTTCCGAATCTCATGTTGCTTTCAAAGCTTTCTTTTTGTAGGGCTTCTTGGAGTTAGTGGGTTTGCTCTTTGTATTCGGGCACTCGGCAATGACATGTCCGGGCTTCCGGCAATTGTAGCAGACTATCTTCTTCTCCTCCTTTTCTTACCATCTTCTTCGATTGTTGAATTTAGCTTTATTGTACATTCTTTTAACATACTTTACAAGGAGGGATAAGTCTTCATCATCATCTTGGTCATCATTTTCATATCGGAAATAGTAGGAGTGGATTTGAAAGCAAGAGTCTTTTTCTTTTGGGATGCTTTCTCCTCTCTAGTCTTTCTTTTCATCTCATGAGCTTTTAGATTTTCAATGAGACCAATGAGCGCCATCTCCTCTTTGTCATTAAGCTCTTTTAAAGTTGTAGACTTAGACCTCCCAAGATGGTGGAGTGCACAAATCACCTTTCTCATATCATTGTCAATCTCATCACCTAAAGAAGTAAGACCATTGGTAATCTTACTAAACTTGGTAATCATATCATCAATAGATTCATCTTCATTCATAAAAAATTCTTATATTGAGAACGCAAGAGATTAATCTTAGCTCTCTTGACTTGTGAAGTCCCCTCGTGTGTGACAACCAAGTGTGACCAAATCTCAAATGCGAATTTGTAATGAATTACCCCATCAATTGCATTATCATTCAAGGCTTGAAGCAAGGCATACTGTGCCTTAGCATTTGCATCAAACTCTTTGGTGGCAATTTTGGACCAAGTGGCCTCATCACCATCGGGTACACTAAATAATTTTTGTCACCACCTTTGCAACCCGGCTTCCTAGGGATTGCAAGAAAACGGTCATCTTAACCTTTCATATAGGAAAAATTAAGGCCATCAAACTTGGGTGGAGTCTTAATCCTTTGGCCATGTAAACTAGTATCAAATCAAGCAAATGGTGCAAGTGAGTGATTAGCAAATGATCTCTCTAAGGTGGTTAAACCAGAAACTAGAGTTCAAGACTCTGATACCAATTGAACGTACACCTAGAGGGGCGCTGAATAGGTGTAGTGCTAATCTAATGGTCAATAATGCGAAAATACTATAATTAATAAAATGAATGATACAAACGGTCAACTTAAATCAAGAAGTAAAGTCGGATTCTCTATGAAGGGTTCTAGAACTTCTCTATATTTCTCTATACAATAAGTTGAGGTGCTCAATTTCCTTCTTGATTAAGAGAGTGAAAACCGACAAATAAATATAATGCTAGAAATGAATAGCAAGTGAAAATGAATGTAAAACACAAGTGTAAACAATGCAAGTAGAGTAAAGTAAGAGAGAAAGCATTCGTAAATACAAATAATTTATTTTGAGGTTCGAGCACCAAGCTCTACATCCCTGCCTTCACCGCGTGAAGGATTTCACTATCTACTAAGGATCTTTCCACAAAAGAGTTTTCACAAAGGAACTACAAATGTCTACACAAAATCAGAGTACGTAACTTCAACTCTCAATTCTCTACACAAGAGGTAGCACAAAGTCAATAAGGTTTACAAACTCTTGGTGACCACAAAATCACAAATAATCTCTTTTACAACTTCCTACAGTATTTGATGTGAGATGGAGTTTTAAAAGTTTGTGAAAGAGAAAATCAGCTGAAATGAATCAATTTAAAGATGAAAGCTTGTAGAAATTGGTTTTGAAATGAGAGCATTTGAAGTAAGAAAACTTGAAATATTTTCTTTTGATTAAACTTGAATTTTCAAATATTTCTCAAAAAAATTCTTAGTAATTCTCTACAAATGGACCACATATATAGGCAAATGATAAAATACTGTTAGAAGAGTCTATCAGGTTATTAGGGAAGAGATTAGACCCAAAAAGAGTAAATATACCCATTGGAAAAAAGCTAAAAATCAGAATTTAAAAAACTAGTCGTTACTGTAGCTTTGACAGAACTTTGGTCGACCGACCGATCGACCTGTAGTTCTAAGATTTGAACTATCCGTTGACGTCAGTCGACCGCCTGGTCGACCGATCTCAACCGAGACCAAACTAATGCTAGTCGGTCGACCGCCCCGGTCGACCGACAAACCTAGTAGTTGACCGGTCGGTCGCCCGACAAACATGCACGACATGCACAGGCTAAGACTATATATGGCCCCGAGGTCTGTCGACCATCCGATCGACCAACCTAGCCTAAAACACACACACACACACACACACACACACACACACACATATATAATTTGAATTTAAACTTATGTTTAAATACTTTATAAAATAGTTAGAAAAATATTTTGGCAATACATAAGCTATGGGATACATGATAGAATAGGATATATAAATTTGAAAAAAAATGGGACACGTATCAAACAACAAACCTTGTGAAATGCCAAAGCAGAGAAAAAAAAAGATATCAAAACTTGTATTTTGAAAACTTATATTGTGTGTGTGTAATTTCTTGAGCATCAATTCTACACATTATACTTTAAACATTTATTTTCTTACAATTGTATTCTATATCTTAAAGCAATTTTCAAGAAGGCTTCTCCAAAATGTGAATCTTGATCGTCCAAACTTGAACCCTTCCCTTGAGTGATCTTGAGACTAGAATACCTTCCTTTTGAGAAAGACTACACCAGCAATGTTCTTGAAACCTAAATACTTAGAAACATACAAATTGATTAGTACTGAATAATGTCATGTGGTTGGTAATCATCAAAACAAAACCGGAGAGTGTACCCTTGGGCAACACCCCGAGGGGTCACCGTCATGGTGAAGACCCGTATAGGCTGTTGACCTACTCGGGCGGCCATCAGGATATATCCCATTATAAATTGGCTCCAAGCAGCCAACGTGGATGAGCCTCTAGCTTTCTGAAGGCTCCCCGAAGGGTCGCCATCAGGGTGAAGACATGTATGTGCTGTTGACCTGCTCGGGTGGACATCAAGGTATATCCCATTATAGGATGGCTCCGAGCAGCCAACGTAGGCTATCCTCCCATCTTTTAGGAGGCTCTTCGAAGGATCATTGTTAGAGTGAAGACCCGTATAGGTTGTTGACCTACTCGGGCGGCTATCAGGGTATATCCCATTATAGGTTGGCTTCGAGCAGCCAACGTGTGTGAGCCTCTACCTTTCAGGAGGCTCTCTGAGGGGTCATCATCTGGGTGAAAACCTGTATAGGCTGTTGACCTGCTCGGGCGGCCATCAGGATATATCACATTATAAGTCGGCTCCGAGCAGCCAATGTGGGGCGAGCCTCCATCTTTCAGGAGGCTCCTCAAAGGGTCGTTGTCAGGATTAAGACCCATATAGGCTGTTGACCTGCTCGGTCAGCCATCAAGATATATCTCATTATAGGCTGGCTCATGTTGACACCCCGAAAAGATAAGATCCCAGATAACCCCCCCAGACTGGCTGAACGATGTGTAACCCATCGACACTTGCAGAAGACAGATCACAGACAGTTGTGCAAACAGGAAGAAGGTGATTAAAAATGGCTAAAGATTGTCTAAGGCTAAGCTTCGTATAAAGCTTTAAGATAGCTTCGTATAAAGCTTTTGAGCTAGCTTCGCGAGAAGCTTTGATTAACTCTGCATGGAGTTTTAACCCCACAATGGGATATCTTCACATGAAGCTCTTGATTTAGCTTCACAGAGAGCTCTGATAGCTTAACTTGAAGCTTTGATTTAGCTCCGCTCGGAGCTATTGGTCATGTCGACCATTTCAAATCCCAGCATGCGATTAGTGGGATTTATTCCACTTTAATGGGCAGTTATTCCCACAATCTCCCCATTATGTGGGCCATGATTCCTAATTAAAAGGAGATAATTGAGAGATTTGTAATGTCTCTGAGCCAATTGGTTGATTAGCCTCGCAGGCAATCAAAATAGCCTCGCAGGCTCTCATCTTAGCTTCGCTGAAGCTCTCTTTAGCTTCGCCCGAAGCTATGTTAGCTTCGCATGTGAAATCATACTGACTGTTTCAGTCTTACTACTTTTTAGGGTGTTACACTCTATGAAGCCTATAAATAACCCGTTTAGAGGCTAAACAAGGGCTGGATTTTTTTGGGCTTAGAAGGCTGAAGCTTTTGCAAAACAAGAGATTCTCTCAGCTTTCAAGCTTTTTAGAGATTCATTTCTCTCTCATCCATCAAGAATAATTTTAGGTGCTAATACCTTAGGTCTTTCGATTCTCAAAGAATTTCTGGAACCAAGCGTGAAGAAAATTTTCAAGCAGTAGAGTTCAAGACTCGATCAATAACATCATCAACAGAACAAAGCAGTCGCTCGCTGAACAGATTTCCACCGGCACAACTACCCAGAAACTCTAACAAGAGAGTTCTTGTAATTTTTCTTTTTATTACTCGTAATTTTCTTTGAAATTTTGTAAGTTTTTACCCTTTTTCAAATCAATGGAAAACAGCTCCGAGCAGCCAACGTGGGTGAGCGTCCATCTTTCAAGAGGCTCCCTGAAGGGTCGCCGTCAGAGTGAAGACCCATATACGCTGTTGACCTGCTCGGACCTCCATCAAGGTATATCTCATTATAGGCTGGCTCCGAGCAACCAATGTGGGGTGAGCCTCCATCTTTCAGGGGCTCCCCAAAGGGTCGCCGTCAGGGTGAAGACCCATAAAGGTTGTTGACCTGTTCGGCGACCATCACAGTATATCTCATTATAGGTTAGCTCCGAGCAGCTAACATGGGCGAGCCTCCCATCTTTCTGGAGGCTCCTAGGGTAAAGACCTATGTAGGGTGGTGAAATTGTGCGCGATACTCGTGGAGGGTATCAGAATTTAGAGAAATGTGATTAAGATTGCAAAAAATGATCTCTTCATTAGGTATTACATGATTTACACATAATATTAATTCAAGTAAAAAGAGTTTCATTGCTTCTTGAGTTGGTTCCCATTCTGATCAGCCAAGGTGTATGACCCCTTACCTCCTCAAACAACAATGATGTAAGGGCCCTTCCAGTTGGGTCTCAACTTTCCTTGATCCTTCTGCTGCGTGGTCTGAATCAAACGCTTTAGGACCAAGTCTCCGACTTAAAATTCCCGAACCTTCACCTTCTTATGGTGCATGGCCCGGATCTGTCATTGGTAGGCTGTGATGCAAATTTGCACCTGTTATCACTTTTTCTTTGACTGATCTAACGTCAGGAGGAGTTAGGCATTATTTTGGTCTTGATCCATTTTTTTCACTCAAATGTCAGCATGATGATGTCGACTGGGATGATCGCCTCTGTTCCATATGCCAACGAAAATGGGGTTTCGTTGGTAGGGACGCGCTTGGTGGTTCTATAGGCCTAGAGCACTCCGGAGAGTTTCTCCACCCATTTTCCTTTAGCTTTGTTCAGACTTTTGCACAGGCTATCGAGGATGGTGCAGTTGCTGATTTCAGTCTGGCCGTTGCCTCGAGAGTAATAAGGTGTGGAGAAGCGATGAGTGATCTTGTACTTGGTGTAAAAACTAGCTACTTGCTTACTGAAAAAGTTTGTTCCATTATCAGATATGATGGTGTGGGGAGCCCGAAGCGACATACTATGTGCTGTCAGAGGAACTTGACAATTTGTTGCTCGGTGACTTCGGAGAGCGGCATTGCCTCAATCCATTTGGTAAAGTAGTCGGTGGCCACTAGTAGGAACCACAACTGAGGCTCTGCTCAGGGGAGCGGTCCAACTACGTTCAGTATCTATTGCATGAACGGCAAAGGACTGCGTAAGGTGCAGAAGTTAGTACTTGGCTTGTTTAACACTAGAGCGAACCTTTGACATTGCGCACACTTCTTCAAATAATTCTTGGCGTCTTCGAACATCTTGGGCTAATAATATCCTTGGTTGATGACCTTATGGCTGAGGGACCATCCTCCTGCATGGTTCCAACAATTACCGTCGTGGATTCCTGCATCACTTTTCAAGCTTCATCTGGTCCGAGACATCTCAGATACAAGTTAAAGTGGAGTCTAAGGTAAGATTTCTCGTATAGGATATACCCGAGAAGCGTGTATCTGGTGGACAAGTGCTGGAGCTTCCACGCTTTTGCTCTATTGTCAGGAAGCATTCTGTCTTTCAGGTAGGCAATGATGGGGTCCCTCCACCCTGGTAATGTATCGAGGCGTAACACCTCTCTGACCACTTGTTGGACGCTCGGGTTGGCGATATGCACGACAGAGATTTTCTGTCTAAACTGGAACTCAATGGCTGCCCCCAGGTTGGCAAGTAAGTAAGGGTGATTGTTTTCAGATCTGGGGACCCATTTGAAGTCGCATCGGGGGATTTTGGACTTCAATTTGAGAACGAGTTGTAGGTATTTTGCCATCCGAGAATCTCTTACTACGTATTCCCTGCTGACTTGGTTGACCATCATTGAGGAGTCACACTGAACTTCGAGCCCTATGACCCTAAGTGTGATAGCCGCTCAGAGTCCATCTAGGACTGCCTCATACTCGGCTCATTGTTGGATAGTGAGAAATAGAGGGTAAAGGGTTGTTCGATGATATATCCTTCTGGAGTGTGAGGACAATCCTGATGCCTACCCTCTACTGTTTAAAGCTCCGTCCACGTTCAGGATCCATCCTTCTAATAGGTCAGCTTGCTTAGTGACACCTGGGGTGAAATCAATAATAAAGTCAGCCAAGACCTGACATTTGATTGCTGTCCTAGGCTCGTACCTGAGTTCGTAGGATGTAAACTCCAATGCCTATTTTGATATCCTCCTGATTGCTTCTGGGTTTTTCATGATGCTTCTCAGGGATGCTCTATGAGGACTGTGACGGGGAAAGTTTAGAAGTAGTACTTATGCTTCCTCAAGATGATGAAGAGAGCAAGCACTAACTTTTCTAGCCTTTGGTAGCTGGTGTTAGGATTTTGTCTTATTTTTCAAGAAGAGATGATGGTCCAAGAAAATTCAATTGAGTTAGAGAAGATGATGGCTTGAAGCAGAAAAAGTAAATTAAGATGAAGCAGTTTCTTTTTAGCCGATTGTGAGTTTCATTTTAGGAATATGAATAAGATTTAATTCCTATTCAATAAAAGTTTATTTCTAAAGATTAAAAGGTCTAGAATCCTTCTAGATTAAGAAGATCAATTCCTAAAAGGATTGATCAAGATTCTTCAACCATCCAAAGGCCAAGATCATCTCATAGTCCAAATAGGAATTGTGCGATAAAATTCTATAAATAAAGGTTGTAACCAAGCATTGTAATTGCCTCAACCAAACAAGTCTTAAGGAGTTTTTACAACAAGGAATCTCAAGTAAAGGAGACCAGAGGAAGCCAAGAATGAGAGGAGAAAGTTGAAGGTGCGTAGAGAGAAGGTAATACTCTTGTAATCTAGGGCTAGATTCAAGTGAAAGGTGAATACTCTTGTCGCATCAAGAGGAAGATTAGATCTCTTTACATCAAGATGAAGGTTAGATATCTTTGTACCAAGTCTATTAATAAAGCTCTCTTAAGTTCTCTCCTTGTGGACGTAGGCCAAGTTTGGGCCAAATTACGTTAAATCCTTGTGTTCTTTCTTTATTCTCTAGGCATTGTAAGTTTGCTTTACATCAAGATTTTCTTTTGTAAGTACTGTTCATATTGCCAAGTTCCACTAACGTCGATCCTAGGAGTCACAAAAATTGGTATCAGAGCATATCAATTTCGCAATGATTGGTATCAGAGCTAAAGTTTGACGAAGGGGATATATCAAAGATAGGAAATTTTACAATAAAATTTGAGGTCGAGAAGTTCAATGGTAAAGGAACTTTTATGACAAAAGAAGGTAAAGGCATTGCTGGTGCAACATGGTCTTCACAAGACCTTGCAAAGTAAGTCAGTAAAACCTGCGATACGTCAAACGAGGATTGGGAGGAGATGGATTTAAAGGTAGCAAGCACAATCCAACTATATCTCGCAGATGAGATGATGTACAATGTGATGGATGAAGAAATGGCTACAGAATTGTGATCAAGGTAGGAAATGTTGTATATGACGAAAAGCCTCTCCAACAAGCTGTATCTCAGGAAATAACAATATAGGCTACGCATGAACGAAGGGACAGCGGTGTTAGAGTATTTAAACTTCTTCAACAAAGTCATTAGCGATCTTCTAGCTGTTGATGTCAAGATCGACGAGGAGGACAAGGCGTTGATACTTCTCAGTTCTCTTCCAGAGTCATATGATCATATCGTCACCACCATGTTCTATAGTAAGGAAACTCTCATCTTGAAGGAGGTCACATCAACTCTCTTATCTAATGAGATTAGGAAAAGGCCAAATCAAAGGGAGCAGACATGATTGGGTTTGGTGGTCACAGGAAGGAAAGGAAGAGGAGAAGGAAGCTCATCAAAAGCGTGTCACTTTTGTCACAGAGAAGGTCATTAAAAGAATGACTGCAAGCATGGACAAGAGGGGCTGAAGAAGAAGGGGCAAGCTGCAGAGGCAGACGTAGCAAGTGGTATAAAAGACACCGAAATATTAATGGCTTCTTACGAAGACAATACTTCTCAAGGTAAAGGCTGAATATTTGATTCAGGTAGTACAGTTCAAGTATGTTCCCAGAAAGAACTGTTCTTAGTTGCAAAGGAGGGAGAGATTATCAAGATGGTGGATGGCTCAGCTTGCAAGGTCATCGACAATGGGACAGTCAAGGTTACAAGAAGAGATGGGACAGTGCGTGCTCTGGAGGCAGTCTGGTATGCCCCGAAAGCATAGTATAATCTAATATCCATAAGGATACTCGATGAAGAAGGATGTCAGATCCTAGTGCAACAAGGCATCATCACAGTCAGCCAAGGAGACAGGGTAATTCTGGAAGGAGAGAAGTGTGGAGGGTTATACAAGCTGAAGGAAGAAAACTCAGTTCAAGGTGGAGTTTCAAGGATAAGCTTGGAAGGGAATTCATCGCGAGGTGGAGCTTCAAGGAAGACTACAACAAGACATCAACTGGGTCAAAGTGTTGCAGGAAAGAGAAAGGGTGCACTCGGGTAAGCCCTGAGATGGCCCAAGCCATGACGATAAATCATCCAAAGGCCCCGGGAAGAGGGGGCAAGAGTTAGAGGCCTCACGACATGGTTACAACCAAGGAAAGAGTCAATGTATTAATCTGAAATCTCAAGTTGTTTTGAAAGGTTTGAAAAATAAGTCAAGGTGGAGATTGTTAGGATTTTATCTTGTTTTTCAAGAAGAGATGATGGTCCAAGAAAATTTAATTGAGTTGGAGAAGACGATGGCTTAAAGCAGAAGAAAGAAATTAAGATGAAGCAGTTTTCTTTTCAGGCGATTTGCGAGTTTCCCTTTCAGGAGGAGTATGAATAGGATTTAATTCCTATTCAATGAAAGTTTGTTTAAAGATTAAAGGGTCTAGAATCTTTCTAGATTAAGGAGAAAGAGCAATTCCTAAAAAGATTGATCAAGATTCTTCAACCATCCAAAGGCCAAGATCATCTCATTGTCCAAATAAGAGTTGTATTATAAAATTCTATAAATAAAGATTGTAACCAAGTATTGTAATTGTCTCAACCAAACAAGTCTCAAGGAGTTTCTACAACAGAGAATCTCAAGTAAAGGAGTCCAGAGGAAGCCAAGAAAAAGAGGAGCAAGTCGAAGGTGCATAGAGAGAAGGTAATACTCTTGTAATCTAGGGCTAGGTTCAAGTGGAAGGTGAATACTCTTGTTGCATCAAGAGAAAGGTTAGATCTCTTTGTACCAAGTCTATTATGAAGGTTCACCTAGAGGGGGGGTGAATAGGTGATGGCTAATCTAATGGTCACTTAATGCCAAATGATGCAAATAATGCAGAAGCTAAGAACAATTATGACCAAATAAAACTTTTACACTAAACACTATGTATAACACAAGAGTGTTGCCGAATTCCCCGTGAAGGGCTCTGGACAAACTCCTCTAGATTCCCCTTGAATGGGTTGAGGTGCTGAGTTGGCTCTCTTGGTTGAATACAAGTGTTAGCAAACAAACCCACGCAAGTATATCAATAAAGCACACAATGTATATCTAGCATATAAAGATGAACAATAAACACATGCAAGATATAAAAGAGACAAAGAGAGAGAGAGAGAGTGAGCAATCGCAAACACAAGGGTATGTTTCGAGGTTCGAGCACACTTGCTCTACATCCCCGCTTTCGACACACGAAGGATTTCCACTATGCAAGATCCCAATGGATCTCTCCTCGGTGCCGCAACACCTACAAGCCCTCGGACTCCCTAGTCCCGTACACACCGCAAGCTTACTAGCTCGCCGAGGCCGCACCTCAAACACGGAGTTCGCACCCGAACTCGAAAACAACGCGGACACACACGTCCGCCTCCTCAAAGTAACAAATGAAGTCTTTGGTGATCACAACACTTTGATCACCTAAAAACAATCTCACTACAACACACCTATAGGATGAATAATCAATGGATAGCTCAAGTGTGGTGTGAGAAAAACAAAGATGAGAGTGGTGGAGGAAAACTCAAGAAATCTCTTTTAACACTCTTGGTAAAAACTTTCCTTTAGATAGGAAATATTTGCTCTCTATTTTGTGGAGAAAAACTTCTGAAAAGAGTGAGAAAAACTGGCTCTAAAAACTTCTCCAAATCTTGAAGAAAACAGCCCCCAATGACCCTTTATATAGAGTCTGAAAACTAACCGTTGGGGCTCTGTCAGAGCTGCCGGTCGACCGGGTCGATCGACCACCAACGGTCAGAAATCCGACCGTTGGAGCCACGGTCGACCGCCCGGGTCGACCGAGCCACTGGAGCAGAGAGTCGAACTCTCTGTCGGTCGACCCGTACGGTCGGCCGAACTTTCCAGAGAGCTCTGCTCTCTGGAGCGGTCGACCGGCACGGTCGGCCGTCCTCCAGTGCACAAAGGCGTGCACATCCGTGCACGTCGGTCGACCGGTCCGGTCGGCCGACTCCAGGATTTGTCGACTTATAAAGGTTACTAGTCGACTTATCCGAAGCCTGAAACAGTTTTCTGGGATTTAAAACATGGTCTTTTTGGCTCAAATAAAATCCCATAAAATACATAAAAATCTACAAAAATAGTTTTACCAATATACTTTGATATACAAACATGCTTGCACAAAATCAAGGCATGTTATAAAAGATTGGACTATTTTTGTAACTTAAAAATATTTGGCTCATGATAAAAACTGTATTTTCCAAACATGTTTTCTAGACTATGTTTTTCCAAAACATCTTCAAATACAAAAACAAGATATTATAATTCAATTTAAGGCATAGTGTGTATGGATATGATCCACTACACAATAAAGATGAAATATCTATGTTTCTGACATTAAGCTCTAAACTTGGTTTTGGTTAAAAGATAAGTATATGAGAAACACCAAAAACCAAAATAGTATTTTCTAAACTAGAAAATCTTTTGTGAAAACAATTCTATCAAGAGTGTGTGTGTATATGTACTTGAGCAATCCACCAACTACTCTATCCTTTACATTTTATCTAAAGCAAAAACAAAATCTTATACCTAGACACAAGTCTTCATCTTCTTGACTCTTCACTTGAAGGCTTCTCATCTTCTTGACTTGGTCCAAGCTTGATCCAAAAGCTCCTTGGATCACACCGTGCTAGCTCCAAATCTTGACATTTTATCCTTTGTTGAGCTATGCACCTACTAAGATCTTGATAATGAATCTGTCACTAATTAAACACAAGATTATTAGTAAACATAACTTCATGAGTTGATCATCATCAAAACTAGGGTGATAGGCCTTTGGGCCAACAATCTCCCCCTTTTTGATGATGACAAAACTCTTGGAGTTATATATGCATGGATTAAAGTAAAGCTTCAAGGAAGCTCCCCCTTAACTCATGCATAGACAAATGAATAATAGATATGGCAATGAGGCACATGAATATGTATGCAAGTATGGAGATAAAACATGCAACAAGCAAAAATCAAAATCTTTTTCTCCTATTTGCAATACAAAACTTATATGCATAAATAACAAGGAAGACAAATAATTCTCCCCCTTAAGCAATGAAAACATGCATATAAACTCAAATACTTCTCCCCCTTTTTGTCACTCATCAACAAAGGGTTCAAAGTAAAATCAAATCAAACAAAATTTTCTCCCCCTTTTTGTCAAAAACAAAGAGATCAAGAAGGGGTAATACAAATCAATCAATAAAGATTTATATGCGATATACATTCATGAAGAGGAAGACGCTAAGTTAGCTTCCCTACACATATGCATTACATGAAGAAGGGATGACAAGCCCTAACTCACATAACACATATTATGTAATGCATAAGAGGAGATGTGAAGCTCCCCCTACACACGTATATCATATAAAGAAGAGTTGTCAAGCTCCTCAATTTATAATATACTCAACATGAATCCATATGTAGAAGAGATGTTAAGCTCTCCTTGCATATAGGAAATACATACCAAACATTTTTTTTAATTTTTCTTAAACAAAATTTTAAAGGTATCAGAGCTCTTGTAAAGCAAACAAATTTTTAAGATACCAAATTGAAAATAGTCATTATTGTAAAACATATTGATACCAATTGAAATTTAACAAATATGAAGTTGAAGCATTTTGATACCAATAGTAAAAAAAATTTTATTTTTCATCATAAACATTGTGCTTTTAAAAGTGTGAACCAATTGAAAGTTAAGCACATGAAACTCATATATATGTATGAAATGAGTATACCAATTGACATTGATACATACATATATAAGAAAATAAACTATGAGTATATACCAAAATAAGTTCATATTGATACCAATTGAAACGATTCAATGATACCAATTGACATAACAATGAGATCAAGTATATAACTCATAACCTACCACCCTTCATATGCACAAGGTAAAAGATTTTCAATGAAGCATACAAGGCATAATAGCCCATCCATCCTCCCATAGATGGTAGGGGTTTTCAAAGATAGATTTGAAAAATAAGCTTTGTTTGAAAAACTCTACCAAATGAAGAACAATTAACTAGTTAAAATAATTTTTGAAAAAACTAGTTAAAGATCCTTCAAAACATGAAATCAAAGCATATATATTTCATGAATCATACTAAATACATAAAAGTTCAAGCACTCATAGTCCATAAGGCTCAAAATTATCTTAAAAAGTAAAAGATGAGTGTTCAAAGGTTATGTAAATAGCATTTTCATGAAAATAGACATTGAAGCTCAAAAAGATCATAAGTCACAAAAAACATGAAAAATTATTTTTCATTAAAACAAAGCACACTTTTAGGTATATGTATGATTTATCCAATTCTAATAATACACATACATATCCCAAATATAAAAGAGTCTATCAAATGTATTTGCATGAAAGCAAGAGACTCACGGGTATACATGTATATTTATTAGATTTGAATTAAAAATACATATACATGAAGTAAAGCATAAAAATTGGCAAAGCATGTATAAATGAGAATCATCAAAACTAGTCTATACATGTGCATATAGTGGGTACAAATGAGCATGAGTGCAAACATATATAAATCACGTGTAACTCACCATTTGTACATGTATAAAACAAGTTTTGATAAAAACTACATCTAAGCATGTTTTTACCACAAGAAGCACATAAAGACATAAAACATGAACATGCTATGAATATGATAAATGAACTAGCATGTACATAAAAAGTAGGAGTTTAGAGATCGTTACCAACTCTAAAGCTCCAAACATGGTGGTTGACCCACCAAAACTCCTTGATAGCGATGCATCTATATATATGTGTCCATCAAGTCCAAGTGCATCCACCATCAAGGCACCAAATCTCTCACGTCTTGAGAGATCCCTCACCTTCATCAAAAACATGGGGTGGGGGTTTTGGTACCCATTTTTTCTTGGGTCCTTGGGGGTTAGCTTTGTAAGGCACCCAAACATTTTTATGATTAGCAAAATTTGAAACATGCAACTTATCAAAACAAAATTTTGCTAGATGGCCTTTGCGGTCACAATGTGTACATACGTACACCTTAGCATGCTTATGTGTGTGTGAATGATCATGGTGTGCAACATAAGCATATGCATGATGGGTATGATGTGCATGAACATGTGGAGTTTGTTTCTTTGAAAACATTCACTCCAATCTAGTATGGTTGAATGCACATGAGTTCAAAGTTGAACTCAAATTATTAATTTTATCTTTCAAAACATTAATCTCACTAGTGGTGGCATGTAAAGCATGGTGAGATATAGAATCATTTTTCTTCCTTTTAGAAACATTTTCTTTTTCTTTTTCAAACATTTTTCTTTTCAAATAAGAATTTTCTTGAAAAACAATTTCCTTTTGTTTTTCCACCAAAGCAATTTTATCTTTCAAAATAGTGTTTCCTTCACATAAATCATTTAATTTAGACATGAGGGAAACATTCTCATTTTTCAAAACATTATTTTCTTTTTCTAAGCATGCAATGTTATTCCTAAATGAATCATGTTCTTTATGCATGCAAGCAATATTCTTTTTCAAATTTTTATTTTCTTTCTTAATCATGTCATACTTTTCAAGCAATAGATGACAAAAAGTAGATAGCTCATCATATGACATGTCTACATCCTCATCCTCGGATTCGGTAGTTACCTCAAGGGGGTTATCCCCTTGGACCATGTAGCACACATTGGAGATGTCGCTTCCAACGTCCGAATCGCTCCCGGCATAATATTGTTCTTTTTCGCCAAGGGAGAGGAGGGTGTTCCACACTACAAAAGCCAAATCAATGTTAGCAACCCTACATTAGTAATCATCATTTAGGGTAGATCTTAAAGCATGTAGGGCTTTTGTATTAGCCTCAATATTCTTACCATTTAAACAATATGCATTATTAGTTGTGGCAAGATAAACATGAATACCTAAGGCTTTGAGGTACAAGAACATCTTCACCTTCCATATATGGATGTTAACAATGTCAAACATTGGTGGTGACATGAAGTCCATGGTGTGTGTACAAATATAGTGATTAGCCTAAAATGAGGATCTTTTACTCTAGGTTGTTAGACCAAATCAGAGTACCAAGCTCTAATACCAATTGAAGGTCACCTAGAGGGGGGTGAATAGGTGATGGCTAATCTAATGGTCACTTAATGCCAAATGATGCAAATAATGCGGAAGCTAAGAACAATTATGACCAAATAAAACTTTTATACTAAACACTATGTATAACACAAGAGTGTTGCCGAATTCCCCGTGAAGGGCTCTGGACAAACTCCTCTAGATTCCCCTTGAATGGGTTGAGGTGCCGCGTTGGCTCTCTTGGTTGAATACAAGTGTTAGCAAACAAACCCACGCAAGTATATCAATAAAGCACACAATGTATATCTAGCATATAAAGATGAACAATAAACACATGCAAGATATAAAAGAGACAAAGAGAGAGAGAGAGTGAGCAATCGCAAACACAAGGGTATTTTTTGAGGTTCGAGCACACTTGCTCTACATCCCCGCCTTCAACACACGAAGGATTTTCACTATGCAAGATCCCAATGGATCTCTCCTCGGTGCCGCAACACCTACAAGCCCTCGGACTCCCTAGTCCCGTACACACCGCAAGCTTACTAGCTCGCCGAGGCCGCACCTCAAACACGGAGTTCGCACCCGAACTCGAAACAACGCGGACACACACGTCCGCCTCCTCAAAGTAACAAATGAAGTCTTTAGTGATCACAACACTTTGATCACCTAAAAACAATCTCACTACAACACACCTATAGGATGAATAATCAATGGATAGCTCAAGTGTGGTGTGAGAAAAACAAGGATGAGAGTGGTGGAGGAAAACTCAAGAAATCTCTTTTAACACTCTTGGTAAAAACTTTCCTTTAGATAGGAAATATTTGCTCTCTATTTTGTGGAGAAAAACTTCTGAAAAGAGTGAGAAAAACTGGCTCTAAAAACTTCTCCAAATCTTGAAGAAAATAGCCCCCAAATGACCCTTTATATAGAGTCTGGAAAACTAGCCGTTGGGGCTCTGTCAGAGCTACCGGTCGACCGGGTCGGTCGACCGCCAACGGTCAGAAATCCGACCGTTGGAGCCACGGTCGACCGCCCGGGTCGACCGAGCTACTGGAGCAGAGAGTCGAACTCTCTGTCGGTCGACCCGTACGGTCGGCCGAACTTTCCAGAGAGCTCTGCTCTCTGGAGCGGTCGACCGGCACGGTCGGCCGTCCTCCAGTGCACAAAGGCGTGCACATCCGTGCACGTCGGTCGACCGGTCCGGTTGGCTGACTCCAGGATTAGTCGACTTATAAAGGTTACTAGTCGACTTATCCGAAGCCTGAAACAGTTTTCTGGGATTTAAAACATGGTCTTTTTGGCTCAAATAAAATCCCATAAAATACATAAAAATCTACAAAAATAGTTTTACCAATATACTTTGATATACAAACATGCTTGCACAAAATCAAGGCATGTTATAAAAGATTGGACTATTTTTGTAACTTGAAAATATTTGGCTCATGATAAAAACTGTATTTTCCAAAACATGTTTTCTAGACTATGTTTTTCCAAAACATCTTCAAATACAAAAATAAGATATTATAATTCAATTTAAGGCATAGTGTGTATGGATATGATCCACTACACAATAAAGATGAAATATCTATGTTTCTGACATTAAGCTCTAAACTTGGTTTTGGTTAAAAGATAAGTATATGAGAAACACCAAAAACCAAAATAGTATTTTCTAAACTAGAAAAATCTTTTGTGAAAACAATTCTATCAAGAGTGTGTGTGTATATGTACTTGAGCAATCCACCAACTACTCTATCCTTTACATTTTATCTAAAACAAAAACAAAATCTTATACCTAGACACAAGTCTTCATCTTCTTGAAGTCTTCACTTGAAGGCTTCTCATCTTCTTGACTTGGTCCAAGCTTGATCCAAAAGCTCCTTGGATCACACCGTGCTAGTTCCAAATCTTGACATTTTATTCTTTGTTGAGCTATGCACCTACTAAGATCTTGATAATGAATCTGTCACTAATTAAACACAAGATCATTAGTAAACATAACTTTATGAGTTGATCATCATCAAACTAGGGTGATAGGCCTTTGGGCCAACATATTACTCTTAAATTCTCTCCCCGTGGACGTAGGCCAAGTTTAGGCTGAATCACGCTAAATCCTTGTGTTCTTTCTTTATTACTCCTTTGTCTAAGTATTACTAGTTTACTTTATATCAAGCTTTCCTTTTGCAAATATTGTTCATATTGCCAAATTCCGCTAACGTCATCCTGGGAGTCACAACAATTGTTATCAAAGCATATCAATTTCGCAACATATGGTTTGTGGTCCGTTCATGGAATGACCGACGTAATAGACTGGCCTCTGGATGCCTTCATCTTCACGAACCAAGGCTCTGCTCACAGCTGACTCCGAGATGGTGAGATAAAGATATAGCGTCTCTCTCGAAGAAGGCTTTGATAGCAGGGGTGGTGAAGTCAGGTACCTCTTCAATCCATGGAAGGCTGTCTCACATTCCTTGTTCCCACAGAAGTAAGCCTCATTCTTTCTTAAGGCTTGGAAGAAGGGTTTGTAAGATCGGCTGATGAGCCTATTGAGGGTTGCAAGACATCTGTTCAGCATCTGGACCTCCTTCACACAAGTGGATGACTTCATGTTTAGAATTGCAGATATCTGATCAGGGTCGACCTCGATGTCACATTGAGTGACCAGATATCCCAAAAACTTCTCAGAAGCCACCCCAAATGTGCACTTTTCGGGGTTGAGCTTCCCCTTGTATTGCCTAAGGAGATCAAAGTTTTTGTCTAGATGTTGGAGGTGATCCGTGCGCTGCATGCTTTTCACCAACATATCTTTGACGTATACTTCCATGGTTCTTCCGATCAGGTCCTTGAAAACTTTGTTAACTATTCACTGGAATGTGGCCCCAGCATTCTTGAGTCCGAAGGGCATCACCTTGTAGCAGTAGATTTCATGATTAGTAGTGAAGGCTATCTTATCTTTATCTGAAGGGTGTATCTTGATCTGATTATACCCGAAATAGGCATCCATGAAGCTAAGAAGCTCATGGTCGGTTGTCGCCTCTACTAGTTATTTGATCCTCGGGAGGGGATAACTGTTCTTTGGGTAAGCTTCATTGAGGTTGGTAAAGTCGATGCAAACTTTTCACTTGCCATTTTTTTCTTTACTAGAACGTGATTGGAGAGCAAGTCGGGGTAAAACATCTCTCGAATGAAGCCGGATGGAAGTTGGCGATGATCTTCGTCGCTGATGGCATGACTCTATTCTTCATTCATTCTCCTAGTCTTCTGCTTCACTGGCTTGGTGTCCGCCTTGATGGAGAGATTGTGGCAGATGACCTCGAGGTCAATTTCAGGCATATCGGTAGGGAATCACGCGAATATATCTGAATTGTCTGACAAGAACTGTTTAAATAATATCTTCTCATAAGGGTGCAGGTTTGAGCCGATTCAGAGGGTTCGCTCTGGGTGATGTACGTCTATAATGAATGACTCGGGCTCCTCCTCGATCTTGCTGTTGGGGCTTCCCGACTCAGTTGGTAGGTCGGGATCTCGGCTTTCATCGTACTATGATTGCTATTGTTAGCAATTCTTTTTTGCTTCTTATCCGTGGAAAATCTTCATTTCGACCTGCTCAGGAGGTCTTTTGCGTCCAGCCGGACCTCTTCCGGGCTACTGCAACTACTGTCCTGACCATCGCCTGGTCGCCCCTTATGTTGGCCATTCCCGATAGTGTGGGGGGCTTTAGAAGTTGATGGTAGGTGGCCGGGACTGCCCTCATCATGTGGATCCATATCCTCCTGAGTATGGCGTTGTGGGGAGACTCGATGTCTAGGACACAGACTCTGTGACAACATTGTATGGATCCGCTCGGACCGAGAATTCGACTGTTCCAGGAGAACGGGATTCGCTCCCGTCGAATCCATAGAGAAGTGATTGGGTCTGAAGGATGATCATTTTTTGAGCCACAGTGTCCTCCTTTCGAACTAGGGTATGTCTGTATAGGATGTTGACACTTCTTTTCCCGTCAACCAAGATCTTTGATACTTTGCAGCAGCTGATGTGTATTTCCACGACCAAAATATCATTGTACGAGAAATGCACGGCATAGGCGTCTTCCTCTATGAAGAAGACGGGCCTGCCGAGTGGTGAAGACGAGTGTGTCAATACTGCCAGATAGTTATCCCTCCGAGCTTCATTGACGTAAATGGTCCTTCCCATCGTAGTGGTGCCTTCCACCGAAGAGGTCCTGAAGATGGTGTTTACCTCACTGTATTGGATCAGAGTGCTGCCTTGGTGCTCATATATGGTCCAGGGCTGCCTCTGCACTCTAACTTCTGAGGGCAGGCCGGCGTTGAGGATGAACTCTTAGAGATATCCTTCGTTGACTTGGTCATGAAGGTGTTATTAGAGGGTGCGACAGTCCACTATGAGGTGGCCCTCCTGTCATGGAAGGCGCAAAATCTCTGGATTCAGGTCCCTTCGGGTTCTGTAGCAGCGGTCTACTCAGGTGTTTGACCCAACACTAGTCTTTGATGGCGTTGAAGACATGGTCGATAGGTATCCTGAAGGGAACGAGGTTGGGCTTTGCTGCACTTTCTTTGCTGGATTCGAGCGCCCACCTGGGTGGTTTGTAGACAATGGGAGAATTGTGGCTCGGATTCTTCCTCGAAGGGAACTGTGGCTTCGGCTTCTCAACCTCGGGGGCTTGTTTAGGAGGGCGACTGGTGGCAGCCCGAGTCACCTCTTCAATCGGCATGTACTTCTGTGCTCAGACAAGGATATCCCTTATTTTGGTGACATCATTCATCACCAGATACTTGTAAAATGACTAGGTGACTTGCAATCCACTGATGAATACTGCGACGATAACGCCTTCATTGCAATTGTACACCAGGGCCATCTAGCTCTGGAAGTAGCTGGCATAGTTTTTCAGGCTTCCCCTGGTTTTATTTTCACCATGAGGAGATGGTTACTATTCTTCTGGAACTCTTTCTGGGAAGCGAACTGGTTGTAGAAGGCGTCAGTTACATCTTCAAAGCCTCGGAGAAAGTTCTTTGGGAGCGAATAAAACCAATATTAGCGACTCCCTTGAGGCTGGAAGGGAACGCCTAGAGAAGGAGGTCATCATGAGCATAGACCGCTATCTTATCCTGGAACTGGGGGAGATGTAGAAGAGGGTCGGAGGTTCCCGAGTAGTGATCAAAGGTAGGTGTCATAAATTTCTTCGGGAAACGGAGCATGGTGATTTCCTCCAACAAGGGTGAGTCAGAGGGTCTCAGTCCGCTGCGCTCCATTCTTTTCGGAAACTGCTGGCCCATTTGGTTGAGCCGCTTCTGGACTAGATCCATGTATCTTCTATGTGAGGGAACTTCAGGGCTCGAGAATGCTCTGAGTCCTCAGAGCACCCATCATCGTCAGAGGCTTCTGACCGATCGCGCTTCGAGTTTCCAATGGAATGTGCGGATTCTTTGTCATGCTTTCGTGACGAGGGGGTCTGAGATCTTCCTTCAGCGGTATGGGAGGACAGTGACTTACGCAGTGTATCGACTCGCTTGAGTGGTTGAGTCTGGATATGAGTTGCTGCGTCTTTTTCAAGAGCATCCGTATTGCAGAGTCGATTCATCTCGGCTTGTTGATCCTCCATCTGCTTCTTCAAGTTAAAGAGCATCTGGTAGAGTTGTTCGCCGTTGTTGGGGCTCGGGTTCAATAGCCAGCGCCCTCTATGGCGTGGCAGAGGAAGAGTGAGAGTCTTCATAGTCATGGATATGGCGGATTGCTTGGTTTGATGATCCGTAGGCTTAGGGGCTTCGATAGTCTTCCCTTTCCTTTCGAAGCGGTGGGGCATCGGCTGTAGCCTGGGTGATGTTCTTGAGCCCTATCAGTAGTGCGAGATTGTTTTAAGGAAAGGTATTGGATGAGGATAACTTAAGAGCGTAGACTCAAAAATCTCAATGAAAGCACCAAATGATGTGGGAAATTTCCTATGAAATTTATCCATACACCAAAATTATGAAGATAGGTAAAGCAAATCTCAGAAAAACTAGCACAAACACAAAAATTTACATGAAAAACCTGAAAAGAAAAAACCACGGAGAGGAAGAGAAAGATTCCACTATAATAATGACGATTACAATGGTGATTCTCTGGTGTGCTAGGATTTTTGGGCTCAATTGATTGTCCCCTCATCTTGGAAAGGATTTTTTATTTACACAGGTAGTGTGTGTTGGATAAGGCTGTAAAGTCCAGCTCTGTTTAAATATCTATCTGCTTATTTCAGAGGTGGTTACAGCTGAACATCTTGGTTTGAATTGGTTAAGAGAGAGTTCATCTTTATCTGGTAGTCTGCGTCCAACTGTTAATGTGGTTGATCTATTCCTAAAATATAACTGCCGGATTCGAGTAAAGATTTGCCTTTGAGATAGAGATACTCATAACCAAATTTATCTCTTCCTTCTAACTATGCGATCTTCTTGGAGTTTGAATTGAATAAAGACTCCTGCATGAAAGTTCTGAAAGCGGCTACGTGGCGCGTGCCTGTTTGGTGCTGGATGAACACATGGCATGATCTCGAGAGGGTCAGAAACTGACCACTATAGGGAGCTTGGAGAAAACTTGAAGCAGAATTGGGGCAAGAAGAGCGAAGGAATAAGAAGAAGAAGAGATGTCCACTACTTATAAAGAATCTTCACTAAATTAATTTGACGTTTAGGCGGGATCGTGGGTGTCTCTCTTATCTCGCACACCCAGTCAATGGATTCACGTCGCATGTCCATGAAATCATTACTTCTGAGAGGGCCACACGCTCGCGGGCGTGCCATTCTATTTTCCAATAAAGAATCACTGCATGTCCTGGCCCACAGGGAAACTCCACCTCATGAAGCGTTGTGACTTCTTGAACGTTCTTTCTTTCTACTTCAAGCTCAGCACCCTGGTCTTTGATGGCCCGAGCTCCCAAGCTCGAGGGGCAACTGTTTGGGCCATATGCGTTGTTGGTTAGCCCAATAAAGGAGGCCCAAATATTGAAGCCCATAACGAGAGTTCCCCTCTTCCACTCAGAGCCAAGAGAGTCCCATATCATGGTTGTTCCCCACTGTCACCACTACGTGACAAGGGAGGAACTATCCAAAAAGTAAAAAAGAGCAGTTGGCCTACAAAGTCAACTAGGCGACACGCCAGAGCTATGTCGTAGGACCAACCGGCGAGTCGTACACTGGCACACCCAGGACTGAAAAAGCTTGCCCAAATCACGAAAAAGAAGAGTGTGATCGCGCTCTTCTGCTTTCCACGTCAATATAAATGACCAACGTACCCCTAAAAGAGCCAGGTATAAATATTTCTACAATGTCATCCGAGAGAGGTATGTTCTAAATGACTAAGTATTTACTACGTATTATTTGAGTCCCCTTGGATTCAAGTTAACTTAGGCATCGAACAGTTTAGGTCGGGAGCCATCCTGAACCCCTCTGACCTATTTACTGGGTTTTTTGTGCGGGGTACCTCAGCCTGGTACAACAAAGTTTGGCCCATATCTGCTCAGCCCGGTCCACTAGTCCACCAAATATCCACAATCAAAATCTACTAAAACAAAATTGTTTTACACTTACTTTGGATTGCCAATACAAAGATATGAGATTATTTAACAGTAAACAAGATTCTGTTAAAAAAGAAAAATGAATATAAACAAGATTTCTAGGAGTCATAGGACAAAAATTTTAAGAAAACATTAGGATAAGGTGCAATTTGCTATAGTAAGCTGACTATCTCCGGTCATATCCCGGCCCCACTTCACCTTTATTCCCTTTCCCTTCTGCATCGTCCAGGGAAGCTGCATCTCCCTTAGCTCGTTCTATTGGCGATCGGTTTTCTCTGATGTTTTCCTCTTAGGGATGGCTATCAGGGCGGTTCGATCCGATTCGACCCGCATCGATTCATGTTATGCGATTTTATGAATATGGGTCAATGTAAGTCACCTAGAGGGGTGAATAGGTGATGAGCTAATTTAATGCAAACTAATACGGGATTAAAAACTATTAAGTTAACACATAAAGTATAACACAAGAGTGTAGCCGAATTCCCTGTGAAAGACTCTGGACTATCTCTTCAAGATTCCTCTAGATTAAGAGTTGAGGTGCCGCCATGGCTCTCATGGCTGAATACAAGTGTGAGCAAGCAAACCCAAACATATATTCAATTAAGCATAAATATATCAAGCATATAGAGAGAAAAACAATATAAGCATGCAAGATATATAAACACAAGTGTGAGAGAGAGGTGAGCAATCACAAACACAGGAGAATTGTTTCGAGCTTCGAGCACGCTTGCTCTACGTCTCCACCTTCAACACTATGAAGGATTTTCACTATAACGATCTCACAAGATCATCTGGTGTCATAACACCTACAAGAGCTCCCTCAAGAACTCTTGGACTCACAAATCCCTCACTTATTTTCACAAGAACAACACATGTAAGCACACTAGCTTGTCGAGGCCGCACCTTAACACCGAGCTCCCACAATAACTCATCACAATGCGAACCCACAAGTTTGCCTTCTCAAATACAAAGATGTAAACTTGGTGATCTCCACACTTTGATCACCAAAAATACTCTCACAACAAATGATCCCTAGAGGATAAATATAGCAATGGAAAGCTCAAGTTTGTGTGAGAAAATAAGGTAAATTGAGTGGTAGAAAACTCAAGAAATCTCTTTTTAAAATACTCTTTAAAAACTCTCCTTTGATATGGAAGTTTTAACCCAAATACATGTAGAGAAAAGCCCTAAAAGAGATGGAAAAAAACTGGCTCTGAATCTTCTCCAAAATCTTGTCGAAAACTGGCCAAGAGAACCCCATTTTATAGGGTTCAGAAAACTAGCCGCTGGGCTCAGTTTTTTGGCCAAACTGACCTGTCAGTTGACAGGCCGGTCGACCGGCCAACAGTCATCTTTATGACCGTTAGGGTTGTCGGTCGATCGCCCGGTCGATCGCACTTAGGTCAAAGACCTATCAATCGACCGAGATAAGAACCAAAGAGCACTACTCTCTGGTCGGTCGACCGGGACAGATCCAGAGAGTAAACTCTCTAAATCGGTCGACCGCCCGGTCGACCGGCCCTCAAGCCAAGCTTGTGCACGTTTCCTGTGCACATCGGTCGACCGCTCGGTCGACCGACTTCTGGCTCGGTCGACCGCCAGAAGCCTAGGTCTGATTTTTAGGGATTAAAACTTAGTCTTTTAATATTCTATAAAATCTCATAAAATTCACAAAAATAAGTTCATTGAAATACTTTGAGTACAAATATGTGTGATAAACAATCAACACATATTACAAAATTTTAAACTATTTTTATGATATAGAAAGTAAGCTTTAAATCAAAACCGATATTTTTCAAAAACCAAATTTCTAATGAAAAAAACAGATTTTCCAAAACTTGTTCAAATACAAAAATAAGATATTTTAAATACTTTTGAAGCTTAGTGTATAGGGATATGATCCAATATACATATAAGATGAAATATCTATGTTTTTTTACAATAAGCTCTAAAATAAGTTTTGATTTAAACAAAACTTAAACACATGATAAGAAACATTAAATAAGTTTTTCTAAACATATGAACCATAAATGTGTATGAATGAAATCCAAAATATATATAAACCATGCAAACTTATTTTGATGAACTCTATTCATGAAACACAAAGATATCTTCTTTGAAGCTCAAAATCAAAACAGTATTTTCTAAAATCAAAACTATTTTATGAAAAATACATATAAATTTTATGCGTGTGTATATGAACTTGAGCAATCCATAACTAATCTATCCTTTACATTTTATCCAAAAATAAAATCTTAACACTTACAAACTAAGACTCAAGTCTTGAAAATCTTCTCTTGAAAATCTTCTTCTCTTTCTTAACTTGGTCCAAACATTGATTCAACGAGCTAGACTCCTCTTGAGTACTTGATGCGATCTTGATGCGTGAGCTCTTGAATCAACACATGCTAACTTCAAAACTTGATTTCGAATATTTTGTTGAAGCTAAATACCGACTAAGATCTTGATCAAATATCTGAAACTTATTAAACACAAGATCATTAGTACTATAACTACATGAGTTAATTATCATCAAAACTATAGTGATGGGCCTTTTGGCCAATAATCTCCCCTTTTTGATGATGACAAAACTCATGGAGTTATATATAAGTTTCATAAAAGCTCCCCTTAACTCATGCATAGCAAATAAACATATAGATATTCAATGAAACCGCATAAACAACCAAATATGCATAAATAAAAACACATAGCATGCATATACAAACTCTCTAAATTCTTCTCCTCCCTTTGGTCAATTCATCAACAAAGGGGTGAAGATAAATAAACAATATAAAAATATGTGCGATATACATTCATGAAGATGAGAGACGTTAAGTTAGCTCCCCCTGCATACATGCATTATATGGAGAAGGGATAAGTAGGCCCTAAACCCACATGTGCATAATATACAATGTATAGATGGAGAGTTAAGCTCCCTTACACACGTGTACCTCATAAAGAAGAGAGGTCAAGCTCCTCAATATGTAAAATATACTCAACCTGAATCTATATATAGAGGAGACGTTAAGCTCCCCCTTGCATATAGGCAATACAAATCAAACAAAAGTTTGAAAACAATTTTGAAACCACTTTTAAAACAAATTTTGAAATTTCTTGAAGTCAACAAAATAAATTTTGATACTAATTGAAATTAAATAGTAGTTGACAAAATAAATATTGATATCACTTGTAGTATACCAATAGTAAATTTTGATACCAATTGAAGGTGAAACATGAATTACATTTTGATACCCAAAAAAAATACCAATTGAAATCAATGCATAAGTGTAACGCCCCGATCCCGGCGGGTACGGAGACGTTACTGCAACGTATATACGCAGGTCAGAAATACCCTCACGTATATACGCTAAGCATCAGTACAGGCAAGAATCAGAGTACGGAAGCAAATGGTGCATTATACATTCCAACACATGAGTACAATTACAAAGTTATCACCAGAGGTGATCCAATATTACATGAATATTACATCACTGACATGCGCAAATGCGAGAATACAAAGATATGTACATGTATGAACAGTACAAAGACAGGCTCAGAGTCATAACAAGAAAACTCTAGAGCCGCACATGGGGGGCCTGGAAGGATAGAGCTTCAGATGGTCTGCTGGAGATCCATGCTACCACTGCGCCATTCTGATCAACAACTGGGGGAATCCACACGCTCCAAGCTCCATGACCTGGACATGAGAATCCAGGGGAGTCAGATAGAACTCCCCAGGCAAGTGGTGATACAAAAGCCGGATGGCGTGCTGAGATAAGTACAAGCGTATCGATAAAACCGAATCATAATCATGCATTGAAAACCGTGTTGTGAGCATAAGCATGTATAGGCAGGTAGATATATAACAAGTGATATCAAGCAGGAAGTACTCATGGTATGGTAAGATAGGAACATGAGACTGATGGAATGGAACACAAGGAATAAAGTAGGGTAAGAGCAGCGAATATGATAATAATCATAAAACCAGAAATTCGATGTAAAACCCAATAGAAGTAAGCTCGGTAAAGCATACAACGGATCCATAGTTGGCATCTTTTATTATTATTATTACTCGTCTTACCCTGATGTCTAGATATGTGAACTAGCGTCCCAGCACACATATATCCACATCTGAGTAAAGTAAGGTTGTTATTGGAAACCAACGAGGGTATCAACGAACAATGTTCACAGTGGGTCCCGTGCATACCCGGGACCACGGCCCAGGATGTTCCGTTGCTTGGTGACGGAACCTACCGCAAGGCGATTCAGGAGGGTCTTATGGATGCCCTTATCAAGAGGTACCAGGAAGGAGGGAGCCAGCTCTCCCCTCGGTCCCCTGGAGGCCCACAGGTCAGACCGGAAGTTTTAGTTACACAACATGCCTAATACCACTGTAAACACGAACATGTATTGATAGCCGCAAGTTTCCCCTACCCAATGTAAGTTGTCCAGTTTTATGGTTTATTAGGTAGTTATCAAATTTACGGGAATAGCAGGTACAAGACATGATCAGGAATTCAGGAGTACATGAGTACTATAAATTCAGGTCACTGTATATATAATACAGGATAACAAGTACAAGATTCAAGTCACTGCATGTAATGCAGGATAACAAGTGTAGTATTCCCGTAAATGAGATAATCACAGGTCAAGTATATCATGCCGGGTGTCAAGTGATAGCATGACAGGAGGATGATATTTGGCAGGTGACCAATCAAGTCAAGAGATTGATATTAGTCTGGTGGCAAGTCATGTCATAACAAAGGGCCTTGCCAAGTAGTAGCATGTTTGGTGTCAGGTGATAACACCTCAGTTGTCAGGTGATACAAACAAGTGTTAAATAGTAGCATGTAAATGACAGGTATGAAGTAATGGCATAGCAAGTGTTAACATATCAGGTAAATACGTGGCATGATGATAGAGTAGTAGCTGAGCATAACCAAGCGGAGCTAAGCGAGCTGGAAGTACAGACAGCAAACAATATTTAACACTGGAGCGTCTGGCAAGGTTACCGGGACAACTCGGCTTAAAGTGCGAGTAAGAAATCCGGCAGCATCCTGCCTAGACGAATCTAGTGATAAAGTGCTGAGCGCTGATCATGATAACCAGGCGGAGCTGAGAGACCTGACGGTCCCAATCACTTCCTTTCGAGATAGTGAGAGACCGGAGGCTGAAGGACGGAGAGACCTGACGGTCCCAATCACTTCCCTTTCGAGATAGTGAGAGACCGGAGGCTGAAGGACGGAGAGACCAAGAACGCTCAGGGTTTAAGCGCACTCTCAGTGGCTACCAGCCATCCCAGGAGTGGGCAGAAACCCAGAGTTCAACGACCACGAAGGGTCGGCCACGCATAGTATAAAGCAGTAAAATACATATAAACATGGAATAAAGTACATGTCGACCCGACAAGGCGGGGAAACCCAAATGGAGGCGAGAGCGAGGACACTCGCCTAAATCTCTGGAATAGCTGAAAACTCTGAAATCCATGGAACTCGCGTACGCGCCATAAATATAATAAGTGAAGAGGAGAGAGAAAGAGTTAGAGAGAGAAAGAGAGAGAAAAACTAGAGAGAGAAGTATATGGAAGGAGAGAGTGCACAGGGAGACGCGGGTTTTGAGAGTGAGACGCGGGAGTCGCAGACGCGGAAGTCGCGTCGCAAAGGTGCCACAAACGCGGGGTTCGAGACCCGCGTTCAAGTCAGGACACGAGAAGAACGCGGACGCGGTCATGGGTTCCGCGTCGCGTTAGCATGAGAAGAACACAGACGCGGGCATTAGCTCCGCGTCGTGCAGACATGAAAGGGACACAGACGCGGGCATGGACTCCGCGTTGCGTCGGTACAAGAACGCGAAGGCCGCGTTTAAACAGATGCCAAGAACGCGAAGATCCGCGTTAAGGCGTTGCCTGGACGCGGGGGTGAGATCCGCGTCAGCAATATACAGAGAGGAGGAGGGAGAGAGAAAGGGAAAGGTGCTTGCTTTGGTGGTGGTGTTATTTGGTGGAGGAGTTGGATTTTGATGGAGTAATGAAAAAGAAGGTGAAGGAGGTGATGTTTGGAGGTTGAAGTAGTGGAGATGGAGGTGGTGTTGTGATGGTGAAAGTGATGGTGGAAGTGAAGATGGTGGTGGAAAATAGTAGAGGTGATGGTGATGTTAGTTGTTTGTCGTTGTAATCGTCACCGTAATGATTACCGGAATAATCGCGAACGATTACCGGAATAATCATCGGAGATATTACCGACGAAGAAGAGCTCGGCCCCAATCCAAAGGAGGTGGCCGGCTCTTGATGTGGTGATGGGGTGGTGGTTTTGTGGAGGGTTTTGATGGTGGTGGTATTTTTGGAGAAGGTAAAGGAGAAGGTGAAGGCTTTGGTGGAGTTGTTGAAGTTGTGGTGCTTTAAATGGAGATGGAGGAGGAAGAAGATGAAGGTAGAAAGTTGGAGAAGTTGTAGTAGTTGTTGTTGTGGTGGAGATGAAGGAGGAGTTGGTGGTGGTTAAGGTGTTGGTGAAGAGAAAATGAAATTGAAAGGAGAAGGAAAGGTTTATATAGGATTTGGATTTGTGAAGGTAATGTAAAAAGTGTTTAGAGAGGGGGGTTTTTTGTAAAATGGAGGAGTTAGGTGGATCTTTGGCCGGCCATGGTGATGGGAGAGGAGTTTGAGATATTTTGGAGAAGATATTTTTGGAGGAAAGGAGATATTTTTGGAGGAAGAATGTAGAAGATAATGGAAGAATGGAGAAGTTTGGAGAATTTGGTGGAAGGAAAAGGAAGGAAAGAAAAAGGAAAAAGGAAAAGAAAATGAAAAGAGGAAGATATTTTCTTGAAATAAAAAGTGAAAATAATTAGAGTAGCGGATTCCCGGGATTCGGTTGCGGATGCGGAAAACTTTCGGAAAAATACCGAAATCGTCCAAAAATCAAGTATCTCGGAACGACCCGCAAAAATTCTCAAAATCAAGAATATTATTCTAAGAATTATAGTGAAATCCATTTCAAGAAATTCTTTATAGTTTTTAAATTAAATATCCTAGAATCGGCCGCCAATATCGGTCGACACCAAATCTGGCAGAAATCTGATAAATTCTGAAAATGCCCAAAAAATATATTAAGATAGAGAATATTATTCTAAGAAAATATGGGAAAGCGGTTTCTCAAAATTTGACTCCATTTGTAAATTAAAAATCCAGGAATCGGTCAGCGGTGCTGGTCGACACTGGTTTTGAAGATTTTCCATTTAATTCAGGAAAATTCCAGAAAATCATAGAAAATATAAAATATTGGGAAATGATGTTTAAAATTGAAAACGGTCAAATCGAAATAGTAGAAAGACCAAATTGAGTAATACACTAGGATCGGGTCCCTGGTTCAAGAAGAGCAGACTCTGAGTCCACGAATCCTGATCCAAGACAAAATGATCATATGCGATCGAAAAATCTGAATACGCAACTAAGTACGTATTCTGGGAGCGGGGTGTTACATTCCATCTACCTTACAAAAAATTGCGTCCTCGCAATTTCGATAAGGGTAAAATGAACACAAAGGGGACATGGGTGGAATTTATACCATTCAAGATATGAAGTACTATAGGTAGGGCTCTCAAGTTGACGAAACAGTAATCAGAATATAAATATCTTCTGCACCTCTGGCTGTATAAGTTTTTGAACGGTACCAAATAATACTGATCTGATGTCGTTACTTTGCAATAGAGTTCCAGTTGTACTGCATACTTTATAGCCCTCCGAGAATAAGCCAGAATATTGAAAATAAAGGAAACCCTGATAATCCTGAGCATAATAAAGAAGACCGATAATACCAGACATCAATCACTCTGAAAGATATAGCCGAGAATGTAGAATATCCGTAGAGAATTCTGACTATTGACTTCTGAAAGATAACCCGATCAGGATCAATCCTGAGAATACCCGAGCTTCATAGAGTTGGCCAAAGAGATCATATAATCGCTTTATTCAGAACTAGCCACTACCTCTCTAGTATAACCATATCTTAAGTTGGTATATAGGCTTCGAAAAACCAAAACAGGGGAAAGATAGAAGTAAGGAATCAAAGGAAGGATGATCAAGAAAGAATAGATAACTCTGCACTTGTAGTTGGACTGTATAACCAGGACTCATGCATTCCAGTTGCAAATTTCTTTACCATTAATTTGCAGTCTGGACGTACTGAGGATGTGAGAACCTAGGCTCTGATACCATCCTGTAACGCCCCGATCCCGGCGGGTACGGAGACGTTACTGCAACGTATATACGCAGGTCAGAAATACCCTCACGTATATACGCTAAGCATCAGTACAGGCAAGAATCAGAGTACGGAAGCAAATGGTGCATTATACATTCCAACACATGAGTACAATTATAAAGTTATCACCAGAGGTGATCCAATTTACATGAATATTACATCACTGACATGCGCAAATGCGAGAATACAAAGATATGTACATGTATGAACAGTATAAAGACAGGCTCAGAGTCATAACAAGAAAACTCTAGAGCCGCACATGGGGGGCCTGGAAAGATAGAGCTTCAGATGGTCTGCTGGAGATCCATGCTACCGTAGCGCCACTCTGATCAACAACTGGGGGAATCCACACGCTCCAAGCTCCATGACCTGGACATGAGAATCCAGGGGAGTCAGATAGAACTCCCCAGGCGAGTGGTGATACAAAAGCCGGATGGCGTGCTGAGATAAGTACAAGCGTATCGATAAAACCGAATCATAATCATGCATTGAAAACCGTGTCGTGAGCATAAGCATGTATAGGCAGGTAGATATATAACAAGTGATATCAAGCAGGAAGTACTCATGGTATGGTAAGATAGGAACATGAGACTGATGGAATGGAACACAAGGAATAAAGCAGGGTATGAGCAGCGAATATGATAATAATCATAAAACCAGAAATCCGATGTAAAACCCAATAGAAGTAAGCTCGGTAAAGCATACAACGGATCCATAGTTGGCGTCTTTTATTATTATTATTACTCGTCTTACCCTGATGTCTAGATATGTGAACTAGCGTCCCAGCACACATATATTCACATCTGAGTAAAGCAAGGTTGTTATTGGAAACCAACGGGGGTATCAACGAACAATGTTTACAGTGGGTCCCGTGCATACCCGGGACCACGGCCCAGGATGTTCCGTTGCTTGGTGACGGAACCTACCGCAAGGCGATTCAGGAGGGTCTTATGGATGCCCTTATCAAGATGGTACCAGGAAGGAGGGAGCCAGCTCTCCCCTCGGTCCCCTGGAGGCCCACAGGTCAGACCGAAAGTTTTAGTTGCACAACATGCCTAATACCACTGTAAACACGAACATGTATTGATAGCCGCAAGTTTCCCCCGACCCAATGTAAGTTGTCCAGTTTTATGGTTTATTAGGTAGTTATCAAATTTACGGGAATAGCAGGTACAAGACATGATCAGGAATTCAGGAGTACATGAGTACTATAAATTCAGGTCACTGTATATATAATACAGGATAACAAGTACAAGATTCAAGTCACTGCATGTAATGCAGGATAACAAGTGTAGTATTCCCGTAAATGAGATAATCACAGGTCAAGTATATCATGCCGGGTGTCAAGTGATAGCATGACAGGAGGATGATATTTGGCAGGTGACCAATCAAGTCAAGAGATTGATATTAGTCCGGTGGCAAGTCATGTCATAACAAAGGGCCTTGCCAAGTAGTAGCATGTTTGGTGTCAGGTGATAACACCTCAGTTATCAGGTGATACAAACAGGTGTTAAATAGTAGCATGTAAATGACAGGTATGAAGTAATGGCATAGCAAGTGTTAACATATCAGGTAAATACGTGGCATGATGATAGAGTAGTAGCTGAGCATAACCAAGCGGAGCTAAGCGAGGTGGAAGTAAAGACAACAAACAGTATTTAACACTGGAGCGTCTGGCAAGGTTACCGGGACAACTCGGCTTAAAGTGCGAGTAAGAAATCCGGCAGCATCCTGCCTAGACGAATCTAGTGGTAAAGTGCTGAGCGCTGATCATGATAACCAGGCGGAGCTGAGAGACCTGACGGTCCCAATCACTTCCTTTCGAGATAGTGAGAGACCGGAGGCTGAAGGACGGAGAGACCGACGGTCCCAATCACTTCCCTTTCGAGATAGTGAGAGACCGGAGGCTGAAGGACGGAGAGACCAAGAACGCTCAGGTTTAAGCGCACTCTCGGTGGCTACCAGCCATCCCAGGAGTGGGTAGAAACCCAGAGTTCAACGACCACAAAGGGTCGGCCACGCATAGTATAAAGCAGTAAAATACATATAAACATGGAATAAAATACATGTCGACCCGACAAGGCGGGGAAACCCAAATGGAGGCGAGAGCGAGGACACTCGCCTAAATCTCTGGAATAGCTGAAAACTCTGAAATCCATGAAACTCGCGTACGCGCCATAAATATAATAAGTGAAGAGGAGAGAGAAAGAGTTAGAGAGAGAAAGAGAGAGGAAAACTAGAGAGAGAAGTATATGGAAGGAGAGAGTGCACAGGGAGACGCGGGTTTTGAGAGTGAGACGCGGGAGTCGCAGACGCGGGAGACACAGACGCGGGAATCGCGTCGCAAAGGTGCCACAAACGCGGGGTTCGAGACCCGCGTTCAAGTCAGGACACGAGAAGAACGCGGACACGGTCATGGGTTCCGCGTCGCGTTAGTATGAGAAGAACACAGACGCGGGCATTAGCTCCGCGTCGTGCAGACATGAAAGGGACACAGACGCGGGCATGGACTCCGCGTTGCGTCGGTACAAGAACGCGAAGGTCGCGTTTAAACAGATGCCAAGAACGCAAAGATCCGCGTTAAGGCGTTGCCTGGACGCGGGGGTGAGATCCGTGTCAGCAATATACAGAGAGGAGGAGGGAGAGAGAAAGGGAAAGTTGCTTGCTTTGGTGGTGGTGTTATTTGGTGGAGGAGTTGGATTTTGATGGAGTAATGAAAAAGAAGGTGAAGGAGGTGATGTTTGGAGGTTGAAGTAGTGGAGATGGAGGTGGTGTTGTGATGGTGAAAGTGATGGTGGAAGTGAAGATGGTGGTGGAAAATAGTAGAGGTGATGGTGATGTTAGTTGTTTGTCATTGTAATCGTCACCGTAATGATTACCGGAATAATCGCGAACGATTACCGGAATAATCATCAGAGATATTACCAACGAAGAAGAGCTCGGCCCCAATCCAAAGGAGGTGGCCGGCTCTTGATGTGGTGATGGGGTGGTTGTTTTGTGGAGGGTTTTGATGGTGGTGGTATTTTTGGAGAAGGTAAAGGATAAGGTGAAGGTTTTGGTGGAGTTGTTGAAGTTGTGGTGCTTTAAATGGAGATGGAGGAGGAAGAAGATGAAGGTAGGAAGTTGGAGAAGTTGTAGTAGTTGTTGTTGTGGTGGAGATGAAGGAGGAGTTGGTGGTGGTTAAGGTGTTGGTGAAGAGAAAATGAAGTTGAAAGGAGAAGGAAAGGTTTATATAGGATTTGGATTTGTGAAGGTAATGTAAAAAGTGTTTAGAGAGGGGGTTTTTTTGTAAAATGGAGGGGTTAGGTGGCTCTTTGGCCGGCCATGGTGATGGGAGAGGAGTTTGAGATATTTTGGAGAAGATATTTTTGGAGGAAAGGAGATATTTTTTGGAGGAAGAATGTAGAAGATAATGAAAGAATGGAGAAGTTTGGAGAATTTGGTGGAAGAAAAAGGAAGGAAAGAAAAAGGAAAAAGGAAAAGAAAATGAAAAGAGAAAGATATTTTCTTGAAAGAAAAAGTGAAAATAATTAGAGTAGCGGATTCCCAGGATTCGGTTGCGGATGCGGAAAACTTTCGGAAAAATACCGAAATCGTCCGAAAATCAAGTATCTCGGAACGACCCGCAAAAATTCTCAAAAATTAAGAATATTATTCTAAGAATCATAGTTAAATCCATTTCAAGAAATTCTTTATAGTTTTTAAATTAAAAATCCTGGAATCGGCCGCCAATATCGGTCGACACCAAATCTGGCGGAAATCTGATAAATTCTGAAAATGCCCAAAAAATATATTAAGATAGAAAATATTATTCTAAGAAAATATGGGAAAGAGGTTTCTCAAAATTTGACTCCATTTGTAAATTAAAAATTCAGGAATCGGTCAGCGGTGCTGGTCGACACTGGTTTTGAAGATTTTCCATTTAATTCAGGAAAATTCCAGAAAATCATAGAAAATCTAAAATATTGGGAAATAATGTTTAAAACTGAAATCGGTCAAATCGGAATAGAAGAAAGACCAAATTGAGTAATACACTAGGATCGGGTCCCTAGTTCAGAGAAGAGCAGACTCTGAGTCCACGAATCTTAATCCAAGACAAAATGATCATATGCGATCGAAAAATCTGAATACGCAACTAAATACGTATTCCGGGAGAGGGGTGTTACAATAAGCTTGTAAAGATACCAATTATCATTTAGAAAAAAGTCAAGCTTAGCATAAACAGTTTGTGCTTTTAAAATAAAATGTATGACATTGTAAAATAAGCACAATCTGAATCATATATATGTATGAAAATGGAAATACCACTTAAATTTGATTCATACATATATAGCAAACTAGTATGAGTATACAAAATGAATAGACCATGAAAATTATGTATAACTCATAACAACCCACCCTTTCATGCACATGTTGAAAATATGTTCAATAAGGCACACAAGGCATGGTCACCCAACCAACCGCCCTTAGATGATAGGGGTTTTTAAAAATCTGATTTGAAAATATTTTAACATAATTGAAAATTCTACCAATTGAAGAATAACGAAACTAGTTTTATGATAATTTTAAAAACTAGTACGAAATCCTTCAAGTAAGGAATAAAACATGAACATATTTCATGAAAGCATGCTAGATACACAATAATTGATACTCAAAAAGCGATAAAACACATATAGTTCTCATGAATTCAAAATTATGAGTAAACAAAATATAGAGTGTATAAAAATCATGTAATCAACAAAATCATGAAAATAAGACATTGAAGCTCAATTGAAGTGAAATTATCAAAACTTCAAAAATTCTATTTTATCAAAAACAAAACAAGCTTCAAGGTATATATATTTTATCGAAACTAAAAGTATACATACATATCCCAAACATAAACGAGTCAATAAAAGAATATTGCATGAAAATAAAGTGGCTCTAGGATAGACATGTATATCTATTAGTTTTAAACAAAATAACATTACATGAAGCTAAACATGTACAAAATAGGGAAAACAAGTAAAATAAAAGAATCATTAAAATTAGGTTATACAAATACATGTAATAATACAAAAGAGTAATGAAGTATAAACACATAACAATAAAGTGTAGCTCACTACTTGTACAAGTATAGACACAAGTTTAAATAAAAACTACATCTAAACAAGTAATCACCACATGAAGTATAAAACAAACATGATCATTAGGCTAAATGCACGTGTTTTAGAACTATTATATACATAGTAGTTAAATAATAGTGAGAACACAAAGTATGAATCCATATGAATATGGGTGTATCTCAAAAACTATCTATGTATGTCACATGTCTAATAACATTGCATTTAACATAATGCATTAAATCAAAACATGTTAACAATTAATAACAAAAAACATGTAAACAAAAAAGAAAGTTTGAGATAGTTCGCAAACCATATGAACCACTCTCTAGGTCTCCAAAATATGGTGGTCCTCTCACTAAACATCCTTGATAGTGATGCATCAATTGGGTATGTTTATCTAGCTCATGCATCCACTGTAAGAAATTTGAAACTATAATGTGGATTAAAACTAGCCATGGATCTAGAATCAATCATCTCAAGAAATCAAATACATAATTAAATCAATACTAAATTCTCCATACCTGAAGCCATTGATGAACTGAAGAGAATAGATGGATGAAGACTTGATCCTTCTCTTTAATCCTGCAAGAACCCTAATGCAGACCCTTCTTCTCTCTGTCTCCTTTTCCTTTCACAACCTTGCAATTCTGATGGATTCTCTTATTGCTCACAAATACAGAGCCTAGGTTATATTCTTTTCAGGAGGAGAGAAGAGGGTCCAACATTTACTAAAATAACCCTTGAGATAAAACCACCCATCATGGTTCCTTTATACCTCATGTGATTATTAACATATATATAAATGTAACTTTAATATGGGCATCTTTAATATCAGTTAACTTTAATTAGGAATCCAATTAATTAACCAAGGTTATTGGTCCACCTTAATGTGAGATTAACATTCTCCACTTGGACCATTAACCGATTAGGTTAAAACTTTAGAAAACAAATAAAAGAAAAGACTCATTTTTCAAAACATTTTGACTCCATTGGATTCCATACTGAAAAACTTTGACACGTGATCACGAATTTTTAAAAACAACAACTGATAAGCCCAAATTATGAAACACTGTAATACTGCAATTAGCTTGAACCACCAATGCGAGTCATAGCGATTATACAACATCCATGTCATACTCCCTTCTATGTACCACAACATTGATAACCCTTACTAATTGAGTCCATAACCAAAATGACCCCTGTAATTGTCTTGTAAAGACATTTCCTGTTTAACAAACATCCATACATAATATGTGCACACACAATTGGATAACAGGAAACACAGAAACAAACTTTTATTGTGCAATAATGTCAATTACATAAGTACCAAAAACATACATTTACAGATTGCTCAAAAGACCCATTCTAACAATATGTTCCTTAAATGTCTTTGGAGGCAATCCCTTTGTCATTGGATCAGCAACCATTAAAGTGGTACTTATACTTTCAATTGACACTTTCTGTTTCTCAACTCTTTCTCTAACCACCATGTACTTCAGTTCTATGTGTTTAGAACCATTAGAGTACTTACCATTCTTAGAGAAGAAAACGGCTGCTGTATTATCACAATATATCTTCAGCGGCTTGGCAATAGAGTCAACTACACCAAGTGCTGAGATAAAATTCCTTAACCATAATGCATGATTCGAGGCTTCAAAACATGCTATGAACTCAGCCTCCATCGTGGATAAAGCAGTAATAGACTGCTTTACACTCTTCCACGAGATTGCCCCACCTGCTAGCAAGAAAATAAAGCCTGAGGTAGACTTCCTACTATCTGGGCAACCAGCAAAATCTGAGTCCGAATAGCCGATCACTACCAACTGATCAGATCTCCTATATGTGAGCATTAGGTCCTTCGTTCCCTGAAGATACCGCATTACCTTCTTAGCTAATTTCCAGTGCTCCATTCCTGGATTGCTCTGGTATCTTCCCAATATCCCAACAGCATAACTGATATCTGGCCTGGTACAAGTGTGTGCATACATCAAGCTCCCAACTGCTGACGCATAAGGAACTTTCTGCATTTGACCATTTTCTAAGTCATTTCTAGGACACTGGCTCCCACATAATTTGTCACCCCTCATAATGGGTGCAGGACTGGTTGAACACATTTCCATATGAAATCTTTTCAAGACTCGATTGATATAACCTTTCTGAGACAATCCTAACAATCCTCGAGATCTATCCCTGAAGATCTCTATGCCAATAACATAAGTTGCCTCACCCATATCAACCATCTGAAAATTCTTGGTAGATAGCTTTTAGTTTTATACAGCAAACCAATATCACTACTGGCTAACAAGATATCATCCACATACAGAACCAAAAGATAAACTTGCTCCCACTAGTCTTTAGATATATACACTGATCCACAGTGTTTTCTGTAAATCCGAAAGAGGTAATGGTATCATTAAACTTTATATACCATTGCCTGGAAGCTTGTTTAAGTCCGTATATGGATTTCTTTAATTTGCAAGCCAAGTGTTCTTTACCTTCATTTGCGAACCCTTCAGGTTGCTCCATGTAAATTTCCTCATCCAAATCTCCATTTAGAAAAGCCGTTTTCACATCCATTTGATGTAACTCCAAATCATAATGAGCTACAAGGGCCATAATGATTCTAAGAGAGTCCTTCTTTGATACTGGAGAGAAGGTTTCTCTATAGTCAATGCCTTCTTTCTGAGTGAAACCTTTAGCCACAAGTCTGGCCTTATATCGTTCGATATTGCCTTTAGAGTCGCGCTTGGTCTTAAAGACCCATTTACACCCGACTTTCTTACAGTTATCAGGCAATTCGACCATATCCCAGACTTTGTTATGGTCCATAGATTTCAACTCTTCATTCATAGCATTAACCCATTTACTAGAATCATTGCATTCTATGGCTTGTGAAAATAAAACTGGATCTTTATTAATCCCAATATCATAATCAGATTCCTGTAGATACACCACATAATCATCTGAAATGGCAGATCTTCTTCCCTTTGAGATCTTCTCAAAGCTGCCGGTTGTGGTGGTTCTACAATATTTTCAATGGCAATATCCTCATGGAGTGGTGAACCAATATTATTATGTTGTTCTGATATCTCAGCTTGATGATCAAGTTGAGGGACAATAATTTCTCTTGAAGGAAAGGGTATTGGGATATTTACCCTTACCTCCTCAAGATCTACCTTTCTTGGTTCATCACTCCCACTAATTTCGTCATTCTCAAGGAATCTGGCATTACCAGTTTCAACGATTCTTGTACTATGGTTAGGACAATAAAATTTGTACCCCTTAGACTTTTTTGGATAACCAATGAAATACCCAGATATTGTTCTTGAGTCTAATTTCTTTTCTTGTGGATTATATATTCTAGCCTCTGCTGGACAACCCCAAACATGTAAATGTCTTAAACTAGGTTTCCTACCAGTCCACAACTCAAAAGGAGTGTTGGGACTGCCTTACTAGGAACCCTATTCAAGATATACATAGCAGTCTTTAAGGCTTCATTCCACAATGAATTGGGTACATTAGAGAAGCTCATCATGCTCCTAACCATATCCATAAGTGTCCGGTTTCGCCTTTCAGCAACACCATTCTGCTGAGGCGTACCTGGCATTGTGTATTGAGCACAAATGCCACGCTTTTCTAGAAATTTGGCAAATGGGCCAGGATTTTGTCCTGACTCATCATATCTACCATAAAATTCACCACCTCGATCTGATCTTATGATTTTAACTTTTCTATCTAATTGTCTCTCGACTTCTGTAATGAACACCTCAAGGATGTCAACAGCCTGAGACTTTTCATTAATTAGATATATATAACCATAACGTGACAGATCATCTATAAAGGTAATGAAATATCTCTCTCCCGTAAAACATGGAATGGAGAGTGGTCCGCAAATATCTGTATGAATTATTTCAAGAAGCTCTTTACTTCTTGTGGCACCTTTCTTGGTGTGTCTGGTTTGCTTTCCTTTTATGCAATCCACACACACACCAAAATCAGTGAAGTCCAGGTTATCCAAAATCCCATTCTTCACTAATCTTTCAATTCTATCCCTGGAGATATGCCCCAGTCGTCTATGCCACAAGATAGAGGAATTTTCATTAATTAAGCCACGTTTAATACCAATATTCGAATGCAGAGATAATAAAGATTGTGCAAACTCATCATTCAATGAAATTTTATATAAACCATCACATAAAATTCCATGTCCAACCGACATTGAATTATACATTAAACTGAGTTTTCCACAACTGAATAAAACAGAATATCCAAAAACATCTAATTTGGATAATGACATTAAGTTCCTAGAAATCGAAGGTACATAAAAAGTATCCTCAAGATCCATCTGATGTCCCGTCTCTAAGATTAGTCGGTAAGTACCAACAGCCTCGACCTCCACTTTGAGACGGTTCCCCATAAAGACGAATCTCTCACTTTCCTTCGGTTTCCGGGTTGTAAGGAATCCCTGCATTGAATTAGTTATGTGAGTTGTGGCTCCAGAGTCAATCCACCAAGTATTAGAAGGTACTTCAGCAAGATTTGATTCATAACATACAAAAGAAAGATTCATACCTTTCTTTTCGAACCAAGCCTTCCTCTTATTGCAGTCCTTCTTCACATGTCCTTTTCTACCACAGAAGTAGCATTTGACAGTGAAAACCTTTCTATGACCTTGGCTACTTCCCCATGGTCATTTCCTTTCTTTGATGGAAACCTCTTACCTCTTCCATATTTACCTTCTTATGGATAGCTCCTTGAGTTACTGCCAACACTGAGTGCTGCCCTTCTTGTCTCAGTCTCACTTCCTCTTGTACACACATACCAGTCAGCTCATTCAGATTCCACTTATCTTTATGAGTATTATAGTGGATCTTGAATGGCCCAAACTGAGAGGGAAGTGAGTTGAGGATGAACTGTACTAAGAAGGATTCATCCACTTTCATTCCCAGTGATCCTAACTTCGCAGCCTTATCAGTCATATTTAGAATGTGTTGTTGAACTCCTCTACTACCATCATATTTCATGGTGGTAAGTTCAGCCATAAGGGTGCCAGCTAATGACTTATCTGCAGACTTAAATCGGTCTTTAACAGCAGTTAAAAGTTCAGATGCCTTAGTAGTATGTGGGAGTGAAGTCTTGATGTTATTGGCAATGGTCATCTTGATGAACATGAGACTGAGTCTATTCGACCTTTCCCAAGCTTTGGCATGGCTAGCCTGTTCTGCTGTACTTTCAGCAGTCACTTCATCAGGTTTCTCTACTAAAAGGGCCATGTCAAGGTCCAGAACACCCAGTGTAAATTGTACATGTTCAAACCACTCAGAAAAGTTGGTACCATCCAGGGCTGGAATGCTAGTGGCATGAGTGTGAAGGAAAGTAGGGACGTTCACTGAAACATAATAGGACAAGCTCACATTAATGCCTCGAATCAATACAAAATTTTAATTTAATAAGATGAACTATTGATATCACTTTGATTTCTCCTTTGGGCGAAACCTAAGCATATCTAGTGTTCACTCTTTAGGTGAGACTCTTTTATCACCTATGTAGGTCTAATATAATTTATGCTACTTAGACAGTAAGTCATGTTACCTTTGGGTATCCAATTCTACACCACTAAGTTGCATAAATTATACTACCCTACCCCGGTTCCTAATTATTTGAAAGAGACTTTCCTTTGGGCCAGCCTCAATCTCCTAACTAGAACCGCCATCGAGAGTATTATTGTCTTTAATGTCACCTACATTGACAAGTCTTTTATGTAGTTGTATATTCATAAGGTTACTAACATAGGTCACTTTGGCAACTACTAAATCAATAAGCCTTATGAATACAAAACTAACCAATAATATTCTCTAATCTTTTATTTGAGTAATACTATAATACTCCAATTCTATTACTTGACCAACATCAATCAATATTAACACAATGACTTAAATGTGTAACATACATTATGATTGAATCAAACAAGCATTAGTCGACTACAAGAAAGACTAGTCGACTTGGGTCAAGTCAAGTCGACTATACATTTAGGTCTAGTCGACTAGGGCAACGCAAGGTTAGTCGACTATACCAATATTATTAGTCGACTATAAATTTTATTAGTCGACTCGGGAAAATAGTTAGTCGACTATACATTTTATTAGTCGACTACTCAACATAATTAGTCGACTCCTGTACCGAAACAGAGAGTTCTTAAGTTTCTGAAAAAATACTTAGTCGACTAGTGTTTCGGGCTAGTCGACTAATAGGCGACGAAGCTGTTATCGCGGGCAGTTCCAGATTGCCGGCGGAAATATTTAATTAGGGAAAATTAGGGTTAATAATTCCTGAAATTTGATCCCGATTAATTGTACAATTAGAGGAAATTGAACAGAACATTAGGGTTAATAAATCCTCTTAAAATTCTACAATTAAAAGATCAAAAATTTAATTTTATGAACTGTTAATCAAAAATCCTAATTTTTCATAATCCATAATCCAAGATGTATTGATTCTAAAATAAGGCTCTGATACCAAATGTAAGAAATTTGAAACTATAATGCGGATTAAAACTAGCCATGGATCTAGAATCAATCATCTCAAGAAATCAAATACATAATTAAATCAATACTAAATTCTCCATACCTGAAGCCATTGATGAACTGAAGAGAATAGATGGATGAAGACTTGATCCTTCTCTTTAATCCTGCAAGAACCCTAATGCAGACCCTTCTTCTCTCTGTCTCCTTTTTCTTTCACAACCTTGCAATTCTGATGGATTCTCTTATTGCTCACAAATACAGAGCATAGGTTATATTCTTTTCAGGAGGAGAGAAGAGGGTCCAACATTTACTAAAATAACCCTTGAGATAAAACCACCCATCATGGTTCCTTTATACCTCATGTGATTATTAACATATATATAAATGTAACTTTAATATGGGCATCTTTAATATCAGTTAACTTTAATTAGGAATCCAATTAATTAACCAAGGTTATTGGTCCACCTTAATGTGAGATTAACATCCACCACCAAGACACCACCCCTCTCACGTCATGTGAGGGCCCATACCTGCATCAAATACAAGAGGTGGAGATTTTGGTACCCTTTTTTTAGGTCCATGAGGGTCAGAGACAATTAGAACCCAAACATTTTTATTTGCAAAATTTATGAAATTTAATCTATCAAAATAAAATCTTATAAGATGGCCTTTGCAGCAATGTGTACATGTGTACACTCTAGCATGCAAATGTGGGGTGTGAGCATGGTGTGCATGTGTATGCCATGGGTTATGTGCATGAATATGTGGAGCTTGTTTCTTTTGAAATAAGGTTTCCAATCTAAAATGATTAAATGCACAATTGCTCAATGTTGAGCTCAAACAATCAATTCTATTTTTCAAGACATGAATCTCATTTTTATCAAAAGAAGGTGCAACATTATTATCATGAGAGAATAGCAAGAATCAAAATTATTTTTTTAGAAATATTTTCTTTTTCCTTTAAAATATTTTCCTTTTTCAAAAAGTTATTTTCCTTTAAAATAGTTTCTTATTCTTTTGAAATAGAATCAATTTTATTTGTTAAAGAATTGTTTCCTTTAAAAGCAACATTCAATTTTGAAGATAAAAAACATTCTCCTTTTTCAAAATTTATTTTCCATCAACAAAGTTTTATTTTCTTTTAAAACTAAGTCTTTTTCTTCTTTTAATAAATCATATTTTTGAAGAAGTTTTTGACAAAAAGATGCAAGCTCAATATAAGGCATGTCAATATCTTCTTCTAGACCGGATTCGAAATTTACCTCAAGGGGTCATCCCCTTGGATCATGTAGCACATGTTGGAAGTAGCACTTTCATCATCCGAGTCACTCCCCATGTAGTATTGCTTTTGTTCACCAAGGGAGATAAGGATGTTTCATAGTATAAAAGCCAAATCAAAGTTAGCAACCCTATATAAATATTTATCATTTAGGGTATTCTTTAATGCATGGAGGGCTTTTGCATTAGCCTTAAGGTTTTTGTTATTTATAAAATTTGAATCTTTAATAGTGGCAAAATAAACATTAATCCCTAGTGCTTTGAGGTACATGACATCTTAACTTTCTAAGTTTGAATGTTAAGAATGTCAAACATGAGAGGTGTCATAAAATCCATGTGTGTATGTAAATATTGTAATTAGCTAAAATGAGAATCTTTAACTCAAGATTGTTAGACCCGAATCAAGAGCACCAAGTTCTGATACCAATTATAAGTCACCTAGAGGGGGTGAATAGGTGACAAGCTATTTAATGCAAACTAATGCGGGATTAAAAACTATTAAGCTAACACATAAAGTATAACACAAGAGTATAGCCGAATTCCTGGTGAAAGGTTTTGGATTATCTCCTTAATATTCCTCTAAATTAAGAGTTGAGGTGCCACTATGGCTCTTCTAGTTGAATACAAGTTTAAGCAAGCAAAACCAAGCATATATTCAATTAAGCATAAATATATCAAGCATATAAAAGATAAACAATATAAGCATGCAAGATATATAAACACAAGTGAGAGAGAGATAAGCAATCGCAAATACGAGAGAATTACCTTGAGGTTCGAGCACACTTGCTCTACGTCCCCGCCTTCAACACTATGAAGGATTTTCACTTTAACGATCCCGCAAGATCACCCGGTGATGTAACATCTACAACGAGCTCCCTCAAGAACTCTTGGACTCACAAATACCTCACTTGTTTCCGCAAGAACAACACACACAAGAACATTAACTTGCTGAGGCCGCACCTCAACACCGAGCTCCCTCAAGAACTCGTCACAATGTGAACCCACAAGTTCGCCTCCTCAAATACAAAAATGTAAACTTGGTGATCTCTACACTTTGATCACCAAAAACACTCTCACAACAAATGATCCCTAGAGGATAAATATAGCAATGGAAAACTCAAGTTTGTGTGAGAAAACAAGGTAGACTAAGTGATGAAAAACTAAAGAAATCTCTTTTTAAAATACACTTTAAAAACTCTCCTTTTAATATGAAAGTTTTAGCCTAAAAATATGTGGAGAAAAACCCTAAGAGAGATGGGAAATACTGGCTCTAAAACTTTTCCAAAATCTTGTCGAAAACTGGCTGAGAGAACCCCCTTTTATAGGGTTCAGAAAACTAATCGTTGGGCTAAGTTTTCTGGACAAACTGACCTGTCAGTCGATCATCCGGTCCACCGGCCAACGGTCATTTTTATGACCGTTGGGGGTTGCCGGTCAACCGCACACAGGTTAAAGACTTATAGGTCGACAGGTCGATCGACCGAGGCAAGAACCAGAGAGCATTGCTCTCTGGTCGATCGATCGTGGCCAGATCCAGAGTGTAAACTCTCTGGATCGGTTGACCGCCCGGTCGACCGGCCCTCAAGTCAGACTTGTGCACATTTCTTGTGCACATCGGTCGACCAGTCGGTCGACCGCCAGAAGCCAAGGTCTGGTTTTTAGGGATTAAAACTTAGTCTTTTAATATCTATAAAATCTCATAAAATCCCATAAAATTCACAAAAATAAGTTCATTGAAATACTTTGAAGTACAAATATGTGTGATAAAAAATCAAAAAATATTACAAACTTTTTGAACCATTTTTGTGATATAGGAATTAAGTTTTAAACCAAAATCGGTATTTTTCAAAAACCAAACTTCTAATGAGAAATACGATTTTTTCAAGACTTGTTCAAATACAAAAACAAGATATTTTAAATACTTTTGAAGCTTAGTGTGTATGGATATGATCCAATACACATATAAGATAAAATATCTATGTTTTTGATAATAAGTTCTAAAAAAAGTTTTGATTTAAACAAAACTTAAATACATGATATAGAAACATCAAATAAGTTTTTCTAAACATATGAACCATCAATGTGTATGGATGAAATCCAAAACACATATAAACCATGTAAACTTATTTTGATGAACTCTATTCATGAAACACAAAGATATCTTCTTTGAAGCTCAAAATCAAAACGATATTTTCTAAAATCAAAACTATTTTATGAAAAATACATACAAATTTTGTGTGTGTGTGTATGAGCTTGAGCAATCTACAACTAATCTATCCTTTACATTTTATCTAAAAATAAAATCTTAACACTTACAAACTAAGTCTCAAGTCTTCAAAATCTTCTTCTCCTTCTTAACTTGGTCAAAAGCTTGATTCAACGAGTTAAGTTAGACTCCTCTTGAGTACTTGATGCGATCTTGATGCGCGAGCTCTTGAATCAACACACACTAGCTTCAAAATTTGACTTCGAATTTTTGTTGAACCTAAATACCGACTAAGATCTTGATCAAATATCTGAAACTTATCAAACACAAGATCATTAGTACTATAACTACATGAGTTAACTATCATCAAAGCTAGAGTGATGGGCCTTTTGGGTCAACAGTCAACCCGTATTCGACCCATATATTATACTGGTCGACTTGTCCCGTATTTACAAGTGGGTTCGATTCGTCCCGTGATTAGTCAACCCGTATTCGACCAATATATTATACTGGTCGACTCGTCCCGTATTTACGAGTGGGTTCTATTCGTCCGTGACGAATCATGAGACAAATCAGGTTAGGGTAAATTTACCCTAACCCACTTAATCAAAATATATTTTTTTAACCCTCTAGTTGTGATTGTGATTTGTGAAAGGAAAAATTAGCGAATGACCCGTATATTAATTTATTTTTTTTACCCACAAAGGCTCAATTTTGAGCTGCTGTGGGCGAGTCAGAGGGTGCCATGACACCCTTTGCTCACCTACAATGACTTATTTTTGAGCCGTTGTGATCCAAATGTTGGCACCAACGTAAAAAAAATATATAGAGAGAGATGACTGTTTGCTTAAAGGACTGGTGCGATGTAGAAAGATGCACACAAGGAAAAACAATTCTAGACGAAGAATTTGAATATGACGAACATGAAGAGTAGAGAACCACTATGGTAGTTTGTTATGTATATTATATAAGATGCGAAGCTTGTTATGTGATCCGATATTATTCTATCAAGCTCAAAATGAAGAGTGACGGTTAGGGTCCTCTCCCCTTCTTTTGATACTGGGAGATAAATATTGGAAATGATAATAGCTTTTATGTAATTTGTTCATTGAGTTTTGAATATTAATAAATTGACTTACCTTACAAAAAAAGATTTGTAATTTGTGTATTTCAATTTTTATAGTTTTTTATAATTTTTTTGCCAATTTTCTAAATATTTTCTCTTTATTTCCTATCTTTTTATAGATTTTCTTTGTAACTTTAAATATAAAAAAATACTAATGTTAGTTTTAATAATTAATGAGAAATTTGAATTTCTTAAAAAATAATAAATTAATATGAGATGGGTCCAACCCGTCTTGCGCGAATCCTGGTAGTGAATCAGGTTAAGGCACCCGATTTATTCTCTGAATTTTTGATTCGTCTCATTTGACTCATTACGAGACGGATTCAACCCGTCTCGTTTCAGATTCACCAGACAAACGAGACGAGTCAACTCCATTCCTCCCGTTAGCCATTCTATTTTCTCCAATTTAAAATTATCAAAACGGAATTTACTCCAACTTCAAATTATTAAAACGGAGTGTTGTGACTCTTTCACAAACTTTGTCTGTTAGTGTGTCCATCTTCTTCGACGAGAGAGAGAGAGAGAGAGAGAGAGAGAGAGAGCAAGCTCAGCGACCGTCGTCCTCCATCAGCCATCACCATCACAGACCCCTTCGACTACAGTACCCTCCACTCTCCCCTTCTGCCTTTCTTCATCCTCAATTTTCTTCTAGCAAACCAAAATCCCTACCCCTCCTCTTTCCATCAAAGCAAAATTCATCCCCTCTCCACCTTTCTCCTCCTCTTTCTTCTTCCGGCTATTGTCGTCGACTTCTCTGCTCGATTTTCACCGCCTTCAGGGTATACTAGCTATTAATTACTAATTAAAATTGAGTGAAATGAGATTTTCAAGAAACTGTATCAGTATGTCAGTCTTCGTCCGCGCACAAAAAAAAAGAGAATGTAGCAGCAGCCCGGCCACCTCCACGCTCCCTTCTAGCCTTCTCTTCCCCGTCTCCTCTCTCCCCTCCAGGCCCCTCCTCCCCTTCTACTTCTTCCAGCTTCTTCCTCCTTCTTTGCCGCCCGGGTGAAACACACTCGGTTTCGCTGCTTCTTTTTCCTCCTATCGCCCTCACGCCGATCTCTCTCACTCTCCCCTCCCAAAATCAAACCCAACCGCCGATAACTTCATCAACCTTCACCTCCTTGCTCGTCTCGCCTCCTCCACCGATTCCATCCCCTTACAACTATAGCTCTTCAATCACTACCACTCCGCCAGCGGATCAGAATCTAACCCCACCCTAAACCCAAACAAGAAGACGAAGACGAGTAGTTCCTCATCTTGGGCTACCCCATGTCCCTCCTGTTAGATTTTTTGAATTAAAATAAAAGGAAAAGCTTTTATCTCAAATTTTATTTTACCAAGTCAACTTTGACCAAGTCTCAGAATCTAAGTCAGTTGAGAAAATATCTTAACTGCTTGGATTTTTTGTTGGAGTTGTTATAACAACTTGGGTTCTAAGGTTATAAATAGACCCCTCACTCCAATAGCAAGACACACAACTCATTTCTTTTTCATCTTAAAAGAAAACCTGAAGACTACTCTTCGTGAGAATGGCTTCAGTGTTAAAAAGAATTTTTATCTTCATTTTTCTGGGCAACTTCTTCATTTGAGCAGAGACTCTGCCCACCGTCCTGAGCTGAGTGCTGGTGAATCCGGGGGATCCTTTACCGCTAGGGGACAAGGTCGATTCTCAAAGTCTGGACAAGGAGACGGGCTTTTGATCCTTTAGGGCAGCGACATCGCGACTGCATTCCACAGGCCAGATTCTTTTATTTTATTTTAATTAGAATTGTTATTACATGTTAGAATAATTGTTGTTTTATCTTAATTTAATTTGTAAAGATATTGCATGTTTTAGGAAATAGTATAAAATTTTAACAATCTAAAGGATCAAAAGGATTGCAAGCAATAAGTAGTTACCCTTTTTTTGAAATAAAAGGATGAACCCAAACACCAACTGGAATATGGGGGCAGGACTTAAAACCATTGCCTCTTAAAGAGGCTTTCCCAGTGTCGTACACTACAGTAACAGTCACAACTCCCTAAAGACAGTAGCTTGACACCAAAGTGGAGAAGCTTATTTTAGCTTTCTTTGATGTCTAGGGTGACAAATGCCATGGTCAAATAACATAAACAATGGGAAAAGTGAAATTTATCAGAGGGACCTATCACAATAAGGAATTATCAATCTATGCACACAAATCAGCAAATCATCCTCCTCATGGAAATATCACTTCAATATCTGGATGGTTAAATCAAGCAGTAGTCAAATGAAATAGATTTTAGGAAAATTAGGTTGATTACTTCCTGATTTCTGCTTTTAATAGATTTGGAATATACATTAGTATTAGTCAGCACCTCTGAAATATATTCTTGGCATTAAGCCGACATTTACTTTTCTTCACATTTGATAGATTTAAACAGCATTTACAGTACACTTACATTACATGTATAATTATACATGTGACAGGAGTTGGCTAGGCTGAGAGCCTATTTTGTAATGATAGGCTATTATATCATTAACAAGAAAAAGAATGTGATTTTCCTCCTAATGTTAGCTGTCATAGTCATTACAGCTAATGAAGGGCTACAGAATTAATAAGTGGATTTTTTCATTCGTAATGGCAGCCACAGTTAAAGAAATTATTAGTTGTTATCCTTTTTGTTATCTACAATAGCAAAGTCTTTGATGTCAAGCTTATATATTCTAGGCTATTAGCCATGCAGGCTGAAATAACATTGTTGGTAATTATAAGCTCTAGATCAGACAAAAAAAAATGATGACAGATAAAACTTATAATTAATTGAACTAGCGAACAAAGTGAAAAGTGAAAAGGCTACAGAGAGCATTGTAAAGATACCAATCCAAAAACTAAGGAATAATGGAAGTTCAAAACATGGCATATGCATAATATTCTAAAATATCATAGAAAGATTAAAAAAAAAATTACATTAAAATTTCTCCAAAATTAAATTCACAAACTATCACAAGAACCCATTTTTATTCAGAAACGAGAAAGAACAGTGCTTTATCATCCCGTAAGCTACATCTCAAATTTTTGATTAATTTGCAAACTGAACTCATAGAGGCGAAAGAATCGTAATCTTGTTAGCAAAAAAAAAGGGTTGAAAATGCGATGTCCGTTCTTTTAAAATATCTTGCTACTCTTGTATTGAATTCTAACTAACTCTGCTATATTTCCAACTAGATTATATTGTTTTATAAATTGAAACTAAGTAAGATCCCTACATCCTTTTTATTTTTTGCATACCCTAATTTAAAAGCTACCAATATAAACCTTTATTCTGACATTTTAATATTATGAATACAGAAAATATGGTAGAAATCTTCCTATCATTTTGACAAATTTAGAGTACAATAATATTATTTATACACTCTAATGTAGCTGAAATAGGCACAGGCTTTTGAGTATCTTTAAATCAATAGGATAATAAAATTAAAGGGTAAATTATTTCCTCAAAATTTCATATAATTGGTGTTTAACAAAGGAAGCGGTTCTGTAATTAAGGAACGCTAAGAGCGAAAAACCTCCCACCTGAGTTACGCCGACCTGGCTAATTAGACTGATAAAATTGAGGTTTTGACTAATCCAATATTCTAAAATCTTTTATTAATATATCATCAGTCTTTTTCACCATAACTTTAGAAGTGATGTTGTTTATGTTATAACCCTAATTCTATCACCATTTAGACATACCTGAATTTATCTAGAATTAGCCCTGATTACAAATTATGTTTAGTTCAAGTTTTAACTATCTTTCATATTTGAATCTGATGTAAATAATGATCTGACCATGATAAATTAGTTAGAATTAGAATCCTAACCATGTACAGGATAATGAATAGTCATGTGCGACTTTGTTCCTCATCTAACTTTAATTGGGATCTAATAAAGCTAGATTGCCTAAATGAATAATTTTTCTATAATTTAGTATTATAATTGAGATAAAGAGACTGCCTCCTAATCTCATTATTATTTTAGACATTACCCTTAATTTATAATTATCAAGTTTAGATTTGGCCCTATTTAGACTTTTAGAAATCAGATTTCAATTTTGACCTTACAAACTATAATTTCTCTCTAACTAAGTTTAGAGATAAATTAAATATCTATTTTGATATTTTCAAATATAGTTTTAATTGTCAAGAATTGGTCGAGATTCTTAGTTAGAAATTTTAATTCAGATTCTTATTACATTTCTTAAAATTTGAAAAGTTATATATTTTAATATCTAGAGTAATGAAATAAATTTTCTCAAAATTACCTTATAAGTAAAAATATTTTCTCATTTCACTTCTAGCTTTTATTCAATGAGATATTTATTATTGAAACTATATTAAATAAAAAATGTCATATGTTGATGGAACTTATTATACTTCTTAAAAATATATTTTTAAACTAAAAAATTTATACACCTCCTACTTAAGTGTTTTCATGATTTAACTATGAGAATATACTTATAGTTGTAAAAAAATATTAAAATTTTAATTTTTTATTCATGAAATTATATTGTGTATATATATTGAAATTATAAGTGCATCATTTTATAATAAAATATATTAAATGATTGCTATATATTACATAATCATGCACTTCAAACATTTCTTTAAAAGAGCTTACTTTTTTTTTGAAAGAAAATTATAATTTTCATTGTTAATTAAATTATGAATAATTTTTAATATCATTTAAAATTTCTTTGAAGATTTTAAATGTGACATATTTTCAAAACTAAAGATATATATTGTATACATTATATGCATGCATTATTTGTGAAAGCATGAACATGTTGCATATACAAAGAAAAATTATATTTTATATCCTAATCATTAAGTTAAGACAATGGTGATTTGCTTAAGATGAAAATTCGGATACTATTAATAATATAAATGGCAAGAAAAATTAGGATGCTTTACTATCTAGTAAGTAACCAATTTGCAGCCACCTTATAAGATATCAAATCTCATCTGTGACATCATCAATGTCTTAATAAAGCGAATAGAATGGATGATAAATATTTTCTTCTAGTACATGTATAGTTCTTAATGTTTTTATCAAGTATATGCTTAAACTATTTTTCAGATATATCTGAATTACATATTAATTCTTAAACTTTGACTCTAATTGTGCATTCTATGACATTTGACAAACATAAATATTTTGACTATTCTTTAGCATATAAATATATACATATATACCTTAAATATTTGAATAGTCAAGTACAATGTATATATGCTCTATCATAAACCATTATGCATAACGTTTTGAAACTAAGGCTATAAGGAAAACTTTATAACTACCGTAGGATTCCATATGGGGGGAGACTCTGACAATTACCCAAAGACTTTATAGGTCTAATAAAAGATGTCAAGAGTCATAATAATGTGGTCATAAAGGGTTAAATCTCTGATTGTCACCACTTGAAAATAAAAGGATGTTAAGCCATTTGTCTGACCTTAAAAAACTAAAGTCATTCTGACTAAGGGTTTTTCTAGGAGTGTACTCCTAGTTTCATTGAGGGAGATAGGTTAAGCCCATAGTAGAGTTCACCGACAGGGGGAACCCAACCTACTTGATTGGGAGCTTCTTCCATGAAAGTAGTTCAATGTGGTAGCAACAAGCTGGACTGGTGAAACTCGTGTGGAGTATCAACCTGGATACATTTATATCCTATATGTATCGTTGTAGCTACTACCCCTTCTCTAAGGTGAGATGCTCTTATGATACAGCTAGGTAATGATGAGTTTAACTCTTAATAAGTCCAACACATGTAGTGTGGAGGGTATACTATCCAGCTTAGTACCCTTAGAGGACTTACCTACGTGAGAGGAACCGTGATGGCCGCGGTTTAGAGGGGCAGGGCTGACCCTAGAAACTCTCATGAGTGGGTTATTATGAGCGTGACTTTAACGCTCAACCCGCTCGCTCAATAGATGGAGACTTATTGTGTGTGTTCTATCAATATTGGTAAAAGAGGCTAGTTTCAGGCGTAGTCCATTATGTCTCTCACATGACGATGAATTCACTAAGGAAGTTTCAGGCGTAGTCCTCCTGTCCTGAATTCACAGTATGATATTGCCCAATTTCACTCGTTATGATCTGACGATTTGATTGTTATTTATTATTGATTTGTTTTATTCTGTTGGAGTTGTTATAACAACTTGGGTTCTAAGGTTATAAATAGACCCCTCACTATAATAGTAAGACACACAACTCATTTCTTTTTCATCTTAAAATAATACCTGAAGATTACTCTTCGAATGACTTCAGTGTTAAAAAGAATTTTAATCTTTATTTTTCTGGGCAACTTCTTCATTTGAGTAGAGGCTCCGCCTAACGTCTTGACTGAGTTCTGGTGAATCTGGGAAATCCTTTAGTAGGGAACAAGTTTGATTCAACGTCTGGATAAGGAGACGGGCGTTTGATCTTTTAAGGCAGCGACATCGCGACTGTATTCCTTAGATCAGATTTATTCGACTGTATTCCTTAGATCAAATTTATTTTATTTTATTTTAATTATAATTGTTATTACATATTAAGATAATTATTATTTTATCTTAATTTAATTTGTAACATACACTGTAACAGAAAATAGTATAAAATTTACAACACCCCGGTCCCACCGATCCCCCTCCTTGTTGGGTCCGCGTCCGGCCCTTGAGGGCCGGCGCTCCGCCGTCCGATCCTGGGGATTCCGGCCAATCTCCGCCGCCGACACCGAGATCTCCTTTATCATAGACAAAGACAGAGACCGCCAGGTGAAGGGGATCGAGCTCATCGCCCCCGAAAACTTCGTCTGCCGCGCCGTCCCCGAGGCCCTCGGCAGCCACCTTACCAACAAGCACTCCGAGGGCTACCCCGGGGCCCGATACTACGGCGGCAACCAGCACATCGACGAGATCGAGCGCCTCTGCCGAGATCGCGCCCTCAGGGCGTTCGATCTCGATCGGGGACTCGGGGAGTCAATGTGCAACCTTACTTTTGCACCTCAGCGAATTTCGCGGTGTACACGTGGCTATTGCTGCCTGATGATCGGATAATGGGGCTTAATTCGCCGTCCGGCAGGCACGTGAGCCGACTAGTGGGAAGACGGTGTCGTGGGCTTTGATATTCTTTGAGAGTTTTCGATATTCTTTGAGAGTTTTCCGTATAAGGTGAACCCGCGGATAGGGTACATTGATTATGAGAAGCTTGAAGAGAGGGTGGTGGATTTTCACCGATGGTGTTGATCTGCGGGGAGCTCATAACCGAGGGAGTCGGATTTTGGGAGGATACGGCAGATTGCAGAGCGCTGTGGGGCAGTGTTGATGTGCGATATGGCGCATGTCAGTGGCCTTGTTGCTGCAAAGGTGAGAGCTTTCGTTTGATTCTTTGATGGAATGGTAAATTTTTGCGGGTTGCTGATAAGTTTGCTGCTAAAGCATTTAATTTTCATGGAAAATTAGTCCACTGCTTTATATGGTATTGATTCCACATTCAATGCATAATAAATCTGAATGGATAGAATCATCATTGGAAGGTTGTAGATGTGTATTAGTCTTCCTTTGGGAACTTGGTAATATCTGATGTTTAAGTTTGCAGGTGTTCATGCAGGCAAGCTTAATGCTCTAGGATAGGTTAGTCGAATCAGAATCTTTTAACAGATGATGTTGATTCCAATATTTGATGTTAGAGCAGATGTTGCTTTTATTGTACAATTTGCTGATAAATTTGATGTTGAAATCTCCTCATGCATGAGTATAATATATGCAATAATGCAATCATTTTTGTATTTTATTAGATTATTTTTATTGGTTACTTCCTTTTAAAACCACCATGCTGTTTAGATGGAACCTAGATGTATGAGGTATATACTCTAAAAATATTGAGAATTTTTTTGGCTGAGGAATGGATATTATTAACTTTTTAAAGTTCTTTAAAAAATTGAAGAAACAAAAAAAATATAATGATAATATTTAAAGGTCTTAACTGTATCTCATAAGATATATAAACTTCATCATTTTTCATACATCAATATGCATCAAAGTACTATTTATCAGGTTGAAACATTTTTTTTATCTATTTGATGTTTACATTTGGACACATTGAATCTTTGTTTAATTGGAGAGAAGCCCTTAGCTTGCATTATGGCTAAGGGTGGCAATAAAAACCCAACCTGCACCTGACCCACTCTAAACATGTATGAGACAGCATTATCCGGGTACGAGGGACAACATTATCCAGGTACGACCCACTTATGACCCGACCGATCAACCCATTTAATAAACGGTCAGTAACACGTTAACCCATCAACCCGTTTATGACCTATTTCCCTTTAATATAATACATAATTATATAATATATATAGTTCTAAACTTATGAACTCAAGTCTCATTTACTTTATGTGTTTGCTAAAGTTTGGGAGTAAATATAGATAATACTAGATGATTTTATGACTATTCCATTTTGAGCATTCCTTTTGGTGTTAATGGGCATGTAAAATTGGGCCCAAGATTGCTATCTTAAAAATTAGGAAGAAAAAACTTCTACAAGATCGGGTCGGGTTTAGCCTGGTAACTCGTGGGTCAGGTACATGTCAACGCAATCTGTGAATAAACGGATCGGGTACACGTCAAGGGTACATGAGTCGACCCGAATATGACTCGATCCATTTGCCACCCCCTAATCATAATCCCCATAGTTGGGGGAGAAGAACCCTCTTGTAAAATCTCCCATGAGGGGAGAATGAAACACCTACTGCACAAATACGAATTACAATGATGTAGCCTCCACAAACTGTCTACCCTGCACGAACTGTTAGTAACCTCCATACACATTTTTTGTGCATCATGAATAAGACTGCTAGACAGCTAGTTAAGTTTAGTGGCCTTTGTACATTGCGAAGCAGAACCATTGCACAAATATGCCTCTTAATGTGTCATGTAAATTTAGTTTGAGATATCCGCTTGCTCAGTGTGGATAGGGAGATTCAAACTCACAACCTTTCGCGAGGGAATGAACTCTCTTGCCATTTGAGGTACTCAGTTGGCCACATTGAATCTTTACAAAAGTTTCTAACCTCACAAACAATGGTAGAATTGAATTGGAAATGAAAAGAGCAAAGGCAAAATTTAACCACAAACCATTTGGTAGTTTTGTTTCACGATGCTTATCCTAAATGTAATGTTTGTAACGAGCCATGCTCCGAAGTGGTTGTTCCAAACCCTTGAAACTTGGAGTTATCACACCTTGAAATAGGTGTGGCAAACTGGTCGCAATTCCCTTCCTAAGAAAATTTGTAGAATATAACCTAGAAGGCTAGAAGATAAACCTTTACAATAATATAGATATGGCACAACTGTGTGCACAAAATTTTATTGCAAATTTCACATTTAGATTATGAAGGTCAGTATAGCTATATCATTTACCAAAAGTACCTCACTCACCTAAAATCTCGTCGAGTCCACACACACACACTTGTACACATAAAGTCAAGTTACTATTTCAAATTCATATATTGAGATAGACTTGTGTCATTCCGGAAGGATTCGAGGCCGAATCCTCCCCACTTAAATATAACCCTACGACATCCGATGCAAGATCCATTCCGTTGAAGTTGATCTACATTATTTCAAGTAATTGAAAATAAAAAATCATATATTTTGAATACTTTTTGCCCATCCATCAAATAGGCGCAAAATAGACGACCGAAAATAGCATATTGCTTAAATCTACATCTTTAGACATGCAAATTCTCGATCCGATCATTTCATCATGATCTTAACACTTAAAAACCCTCACACACCAAGTTTTGTTAGATTTCAAATATTCGACAACGTTAAATTAACCAACTCACTATTTCAGCCGTCCATTTCGTGTTTACTTGATGAATGGGCAAAAAGTAGTCAAAATATATGATTTTTGATTTTTAGTTACTTAAAATAATATAAATCAACTTTAATGGATTGGATCTTGCATTCAGATGTCGTAGGATTGTATTTGAGTGGGAAGGATTCGGCATTGAATCCTCAGAATGACACAAGTCTATCTCTTCATATATTTACATATTAAAACTCTGAAATTTAAGTCTCAGATACATCTTACTGCCAACATATAGCTAATTCTCTAACACACAAGCTTGCCAATTGCAAAAATACAAAACCAAAATCCATATTGAGAGAAATCCATAAAGTTAACACCAAAGTTCCATACATAAGTTTTGATGCATAGCAAGTTCACTACAATTACAGTAATCTGAAAACAACAACAAAACAAACAACAAAGTTTTTATCCCATATTTATTTCAGCTATATATGGATGGAGGTAATACGACAAGATATGGAGACTAAAGGTTTTAGTGAAGGCATATTGCTCGATAGGAATTAGTGGAGAAAGCTGATCCATGTGCCCGATCCGGCGTAATTCTCTTTTGATTCATGTAGCCTACCCCAAATACTTGGGATAAATGGCTTAGTTGTTGTTGTTGTATTTATTTCAGCTATATAAAATCCTTTTCTTCCATTAATCTCCATTTTGGATCATCTCCTCAGGTACTTGAAGCATTATCATATCCTTCTTAATCGTTTCAATTCATGTTCGTTTAGGCCTCTTTCTAGTCCTTGCTCCATTTACTACGATCCTATCATTTTTCTTAACTAGCGCACTTATTGTCGTGCACTACACATGTCTAAACCGTTTTTAATGGATTCTTCTCATTTATCCTTAATGGAGTAACCTTTAACTTCTTATGGATGCATTCATTTCTTATCCTATTTCTTAGTGTATTGCCACTCATCCATGTCAACGTTATCATTTATACAGCACTCATTTAATAAAATATGAAATCTTATAAGAATTTATAGCTCAACAAGTTATGAATTATGACTAGCAATTCATGTGAACCAATTGAGATAATAACATAACAAATTCTCATGAGTCAGATTTGATACGTATGGAGAACAAGTGGGTATGAGCAATAAAATTATGCTGGCACCATGCAAATGTGAAATACTAGTGTGTTGGACACTATGAAATATTGCAACTTTTGTGCTCCAAATCAACAGAGACTTGAGTAGAAGCCACATCTTGAGTCAATAATTTGTACTCTCAGTAGACATAGGATACAAAGATTTGAGCTCGTGAAAGCAAATTCATCTCTGGCCCAATGTAATGAATAATCAAGTGTTGTACAGCCACCATCCTCTTAGAGGGTTTGACATAGGCTTATGACTAACTAACGTTTCCAAACATATACAGGTAATATGGCTAATCGTGACCATGAGATGCATGATATAATGAGTGTGAACACTATAATAAATTTTTAGAGCTAATGTTTTAAGAACAACTCCCTGTCTACTTAAGCGGTAAGCGTAGGTGGTTGTACGATGTGACCATTTTGCTTTGTGCCCCTTAAGCAGGTAGTTTTTAACCTAATCTTTTATTAATTCCACACAATATTATTATACAAAGTGCAAATTCTAGTATAATAAGATTGAACACCATCAAACTCACCCCCATGTATTATTCTCATATTCATATGCTAAAAAAACATTATATCTAGTGCTTATCACTATAATAAGGTACCAACTTTACTCTCACGCCCGAAACCAACCTCAGAGAATAAGGCACAATGACACTCGGCCACAACTCTCCAAACAAGAGATTTGCGAAGCCTAAAATAATTCATGCTCATAATTGCTAGCGATATAACACAGGTAGCTTACATAACCAAAAGATCTTCATATATATATATATATATATATATATATATATATATATATATATATATATATATATATATGAGAAAAATGTATATCAGCCCGCGGGCTGAGAGTACTCTCTCAGCCTGCGGTGACGTGTCTCGATTTGTCACCTCACTGACTTGCGGCCCGCTTTTAGGGAGAAGTTAAATTACCAAATACCCCTTATGATAACTTTTCCTTATTGTTTATTATTATTTTTCCCCCTTTTATTTTGCCGCTCTTTATAGGATATAAATTACTTTTCGTCTTATTTCTTTACCTCTTTTTTGAAAGATCTAGTTTCTCCCTTTCAGCCTGGGATAAATTTTTTTTGAAAATATAAAATCTTTTCAGATCAATGTTTTCAGCCTGCGATAAAATTCTACTTTATAGTTTATTTTTTTATATATAATGTAGTCAGAGTCTTTGGTCCCATTGTACATTTAAACTGCGACCTTAGTCAAAGACTTTGATCGCAGTGTACATGGTTAAATGCGACCAAGGTCGCAGTGTTGTTATTGATAAAGATGGCCAGCAACTGCAATCTAAGGTTGCATTACATGGACTGCGACTTTGGTCGCAGTACGTTAAGTAAGTGTTTTTAGATTAACATGCATAGCGACCAAGGTCGACACTGCTGTTTTGGTTAAAGACTGCCGCCAGCAACTGCGACCAAGGTCGCCGTGTTGTTGTTTTATTAAGTGTTTGATGCGACTTGGAGTCACTCCGTGAGACGCGACCTGTCATAAAGATTTTATGAGATCTTTTTAACGTCAAGTCTACGTTGACGAACCCGCACCATTCGTTGTTTCCCGAAGCTGTTGTCCACGCGTCGGCTCTTCATTGGGTTTAGGCGTTAATGTCTTTTAATGCCAAACCGGAGCTGGCGGTTGGAGACCATTAAGGCCGACGGTTCTGATTAATGAACCATTAATTATGGTTATTATGGGCTGGCTATAAATATGGCTCACACTCTCCTTTAACAGCCCATAATTAGACTGTTTTCATTTGAGAGCAATTGCTCTGAGAATTTCCGCCTTCTTCAGAGTCTCTAACAGGGGCCTGCCTCCATGGATGAAGATGACCCTATGCACGAAGATGACCCAGAGCTTGATTGTCCTTTTTCAGGTTCGCGGGCCTCTGGGAGAATATTTTTGCCGGTGAACTTGATCGATGTTCGTCCACAAGGGAAGAAGTCATGGTCCTCGACGTCCACAGTTTTTTAATACACGGGGACCTCAATAACACCACTGCTCTTATTCAACAAGGGCTCTTTTGATGTTTAATCTTCTTTGTACTGTTATATTGTAACACTCAATCTTATTGTATAAGAGAGCGTTTTTGTATCATTTTCACATGCCTGGAGATAAATGCCTGGACATAAATAAAAAGACCTCAATAACACCACTGCTCTTAGTCAACAATGGCTCTTTTTTTGATGTTTAGTTTTCTTTGTACTGCTATATTGTAACACTCAATCTTATTGTATAAGAGATCGTTTTGTATCATTTTCACATGCCTGGAGATAAATGCGTGGACATAAATAAAAAGCATTTTTTTTTTTTAATAAACTACGACCTTTGGTCGCAGTCATGCAATGCAAACAAAACAACTTGGACCAAAGACGACACTGCGACCAAGGTCGCATAAGACTACAGTGCAAACAGAAACAACTGCGACCAGGGTCGACACTGCGACCAAAAAACTGCGACTAAGCAACTGCTGCGGTGACGTGTCACCTCGTCGCAGTGTTATTGTTGATTAAAACTAAAGACCAGCAACTGCGACCAAGATTGCAGATTATTTTTTTAAGACTGCGGCCATCAACTGCGACCAAGGTCGCAGTGTTGTTGATTATTTATAAAGACCACCAACTGCGACCAAGGTCGCAGTGATGTTGTTGATTAAGAGTAAAGACCAGCAACTGCGACCAAGGTCGCTGTGTACAGAAACAACTGCGACCAGGGTCGACACTGCGGCCAAAAAACTGCGACTAAGCAACTGCTGCGGTGACGTGTCACCTCGTCGCAGTGTTGTTGATTAAGACTAAAGACCAGCAACTGCGACCAAGATTGCAGATTATTTTTTTAAGACTGCGGCCATCAACTGCGACCAAGGTCGCAGTGTTGTTGATTATTTATAAAGACACCAACTGCGACCAAGGTCGCAGTGATGTTGTGATTAAGAGTAAAGACCAGCAACTGCGACCAAGGTCGCTGTGTATTTTATTAAGACTAAACACCAACAACTGCGATCAAGGTCGCAGTTTATTTTATTAAGACTACGGTCAGAAATTGTGACCAAGGAAGCAGTGTTGTTGTTGATTAAGACTAAAGTCCAGCAACTGCGACCAAGGTCGCAGTGTATTTATTAAGGAGGCGTCCATGGTCGCAGTATTTCAGCCAATACATAGTAGTAAAAAATGTAATTCACACAATTAACTTTAGAAAACAGATTTATATATATTTAAAAAGAAAAACAAAATACAATTTTTTAACTTCTAATCGTCGTCATCACCATCGTAATCAGATTCGTCGTCAAGAGTCATGCTTTCGTCTTCTGTCTCTTCCTCCTCTTCAGGTACAGTCTCATCGTCGCTTTCTTCCTCTTCATATTTGTGTTTTGGTTCATCAATGAACTCCCAGAAAGGGTCGTCTGTATCAAGCTCAGATTCTGACCCGTAGCGAGACATTGTTTCAGAACTAAACATAAAATCATCATTTGATGATTGGCTTCTTTCCGGTGAAGACGGTGGTGATGGTGAAGACATTGTTTGAATGTATTGGCTTCTTTCCGGTGAGACGGAGGTGATGGTGCAGACATTTTTTGAATGTATTTTCCGAACAGTGAGAGTAACGAGTTTGAGCAAAAATAACTTAGTATGTTTTTAATCCTTTGCTCATGACTCTTTATATATTTTTAATCCCGGAATTCCAAAAGGTTTAAGCTCTCGGACCACGTGAATATCTCTCAAATATATTTTCTATCTTTTCCCAAAAATTGTATACTTTCTAGGTGACTGTTCAGTTATCCAAAACAGTTTAAAAGTTAATACACTATAACTTTAAATTACTTTAAACTCCAAAACAGTACATTATTGCGACCAAAGTCGCATTGGAAACTGAGAAATGATTAACTGCGACCATAAATTGCATCCGTAGTAGGATTGCGACTATGGTCGCAGTGTTTAAGAGCAGCAGTCGCAGTTTGGATATGTAATTAAAAGAGCTTATAAGTTAATATAGTGAGAAATAGACCTTACAAAAAAAATAGAATTAAAAGCTTTTAGAAGAAGACAAAATATAATTGAATATCAGAAGATCAGGAAATCCTAATCCTCGTCATTATCACCATCATAAGCAGATTCATCGTCTTCATTCTTCTGCTCTTCCTCTTCATCACTTATTTCCTCATCATCTTGCTGTTTTTGAGGTTTTTTTGTTTCACCGATGAACTCCCAGAATGGATCGTCTCTATCAAGCTCTTCGTCTGACCCGTTGCTAGGAAGCGAGCCTACAGCATCAGAGGACATGCTTTCATCAAGCATGTCTCCGTCAAGTGGCAGAGGAATAATGTCTTCTTCACTAACCCACATGAAAACTTCATTATCATCATGAATAGGAGGATCAGTTAATACATTATTTGATGTAGTGAGATAGTCAAAAGGAGTGAAGTCCAGACTGGTATCAGATTCACTAGAATATCCTGAAGACAAAGGACCGGTGGGGGAACGATTGAAGTTGAAATCTAAGTGTTCAGAGGAAGAAGATGGGGAAGACATGATTCAAGAATGAATTTTTTTTGGAAGTTTTTGAAATCAAATTGAAAAGAAGAGCAAAATTATAGTTTTTTAGGTATGAGATAATATATTAGTTACAAGTATTATATAAAGGTCAATATTGTGGAAGAACATGAATAATAATAATAATTGTTACAGGTGAGGGTTGAGTATGGTAGGAAGTGGTAAAAAAAATTAAATATTTAATTGAAGATTTATTGCTGGAGAATCCGAAGTACAAATTAACTTTTTATAGAATTGTTTGCCTATATCTTTAGATTACGTATGGTGCACATCTTTCCTTTCTCGGAGATTAACATTAGTGCGTCTCTTTTTTCTAGACTGTTGTTGTATCACGGTAGATATAATATTAATTACTTCTTTTACATAAGGCATGAGAAAGAAGATTGCGAATTTGGTCGCAGTACCGAAGGAGGTCGCATTGCTATACGATAGCATTTTTTTGTCTGGTATTCTTTATTCTGTATTAAGTCTGCGACCATGGAATGTTTTTTTACTTTTCAATGCTAGAAGTCGCAGTCGTCATTTAAAAGGGGTATTTTTGTCATTTTGATTCACGATTGTTTAGGCGGGTTTTTTTGATTTTTTTTGGCGCCCACACTCTGCGACTGATGTGTGGCCTATATTCAGCCACGTCCCGCAGGCTGAGAAACTCTCTCAGCCTGCAGGCTGAGGTACAGTAAGCCCTATATATATATATATATATATATATATATATATATATATATGAGGATACATCCATGAGTTGACTCCAAAATACCTTGCATCAATCTAACCATCATGCTAGTAGAACATTCCAAGTTTAATCAAAGTTCCCAAAGATAACAAAAATACTAACGCCTAATACTGGATAACTGTCTACCATAAGTTTTGCTCAAAAATCCGCCCACGAGCTTCTCAACTCATGAAATCCTCGGAGCGAACTAGTTAGAACTTGGAACAGACAAATCTGAAAATATCGAGGTGACCTTAACGTTAAGTAAGTGAATGAACCATATTATAAAGTTTATGCTCAAATGACATGCAATGAAGCATATAATACTAACATGACAGAAAAAAATTCTAACAATCGAATAGTGCACATATGAAATGAAACTTCAGTTTAGATAATGATAACTGAGTGGAATTAGGTAGATCATGTCCCAATGTGGTTTAACACTTCACATCCTCGTTGACTTCGGTCTCACCACTATTATCGCCCGTGGCTGAGAGTCCACATCTAGCCTGCACGAATCAAACACCCTTGTGGAGGGAAAATATTGAGATCTGACACGACTTAACTCTAATGTATGATGGTATATCTCTCAAAGATGCATGCAATAATGGGCTCAGTCATAATCATATAAGTGTCCAAACACGTCACATCACAGGACAAACATGCATATCAATGCACTAATAATCGATAGTCACGTCCATGCTTGTGCATCTTAATCTATCTTTATATGAGACAAATTTGAACTGTCTAGAGAACCAACATGACATGCACGTGTATAGTTCTCTCAAGGTAATCATTTTTCATCATGCATGTAGTGTATCATAAATCACATGCAAGGAAATTCTATTCAATATGTCTGATCACAATTATCCGATACGAATCAATCAAAATAATATATGTGTACATATACACCTAGTGTGTTCATGTCCAAGATGCACTTATAATGTAACATGTCGATCTATATGAATAAAATTCATAAACCTCATGTCATAAGTTCATTAATTGCAATGATATCTTGATCAAAAGCCTCAAATGCGGTTCCAAATATGATGCTCAATTCCTACTTGAAAGATTCTAATACCAAACATATATATATATATATATATATATATATATATATATATATATATATATATATATATATATATATATAGACTTGTATCCTTTCAAAAGGATTTGATCCCGGATCCTTCCCACTCAAATTCAACCCTCCAACATTCGAATACAAGATCCACTCCGTTGAAGTTGATCTATACTATTTCAAGTATCTATAAACTAAAAATCAAGTGTTTTAAATACTTTTTGCCCATCCATCAAGCGACGCAAAATGGACGGCCGAAAGTAGTGAGTTGGTTAGATCTATGTCTTTAGACATACAAATTCTCGATCCGGCCATTTCATTATGATCTAAACATTTAAAAACCCCTATAAATTAATTTTTGTTAGATTTCAAATGTTCTACACCGTTAAACTAACCAACTCACTATTTAGGCCGTCCGTTTTTCCCCTACTTGATGGATGGGCAAAAAGTATTTAAAACACTTGATTTTTGGTTTATAGATACTTGAAATAGTATAGATCAACTTCAACGGAGTGGATCTTGTATTCAAATGTTGGAGGGTTGAATTTGAGTGGAAGGATTCGGGATCAAATCCTTTTGAAAGGATACAAGTCTATCTCTCTCTCTCTCTATATATATATATAATCATTCTTTGAAATCTTAAAGCTTATCAACAAGCCCAACCTAGTCATATAGGCTATAAACCTATATTAATTACTCAAAATATACTTCAAATGGTCTCTACTATTTTTAATTATTTTTATATAATTTTAGGAATGTTTATAATAAGTTTATGGCCAAAAGGCCTTTATCCAAATTACAGAAAGTCATGGACTTTTCTGTAAATATTAAATTACTGATCCAACATAATCCATAGGCTGGAACTGCGAAACCATACTATACTTCTCAGGGTCAATTAGTAAATTTATACTAATTCTGGTGAATCTACGGGGTTAATAGCAATTTCTGAGTCAAAACTAGGCTTAGAAATAATATTTTACATAATCAGGAGTTGAAAAAGATTTTCCCATTCTTCCCCATCTCTCCCCCATTAACAACAACACCCAAAATCATTTGAACTTGGGTTTGGGTGGCTGCTATGGCTACCCTCGAGGCCATCCCTGGCCGCGGGAGGACACCAACGACTGTTAGCCACCCCCGATGACCAGCCCCCACCTCTGGTGGTCGACGACCATTGGAAAGCTTTTTTTTTCACGATTTGAGCTACTCAGATCTTTGGACTGAATTACGTTTATCCTAATTTCTAGAAATAAATAAAAGTTTAAATTAAAAGGTAAGGTAAAAATTATCTCAAATGAGACTCTTCTCCCACTCACACTCACTCGCTTTAGCTTTGGTATGAGAGGAGTAGGCTTCCTTGGGTCCTACTTATAGAGTTTGTGAGGCTTTTTGGGAAAGATTTTCATTTTACACAAGACTCCCCATAAAAACTATTTTGCACAAGTGACACAAATTGTAAAATATGCAATTTTTATTTGCATTAAAAATGGTTCAGCTTTGGGTTACTGCATCCTTCCCCCTTAAAAATAAGTTTAATCCTCTTAACATGACATACATCAATATGCAAGTAACTACTGAGAAAATTAAGTTGGTTAGGTAGCAACTCAAGACTGCTCAGAGCACACAAAAAAGTTATACAAACAATAGGAGGAGAAAATTGAAATTTCAAGTAAGAGATCATGTATTTTTGAGAGTATCTCCAACTAAGGGAGTGATAAGATTTGTAATGAAGGGTAAACTAAGTCCGAGGTTTGTTAGACCTATGGTTCGAAGAATTGACGGATTGGAATCAAGGTTCTAGATATCAGATATCGGATATCGGGATCGTATCGGATGAGGGCTTTTCATATCGGAAATCGGGGGAGATATTGGGGATACGTGCACATATCAGGTATTCATATTAAACACTATATAAAATGAAATATTGATAACTAAAAGTTGATTTAGTGTCATAGATAACATCTACCTAATAAAAATGATGTAATACGCATGTAAAGACAGTAAAAAATAATGTACATTTGCACGCAATTGTGCAATAAATAAGTTATTTCATATCAGGCGATATTTCGGGTGATTTATCGCCCGATATCGGGCGATTTATCGACCAATATTTCAAATATCGGCTGTTTTCTAACTGCAAACAATATGGTGAATGTTTTCTCGTATCGTACCAGCAGCAAGCAAAAAAGGAGATATCAGACGATATCTCGGCCGACTCGGCCGATATTAAAAACAGGGATTGGAATCAGCCGACATCGATTCAAAATTAGTGATAATTAACCGGAATTGGATGGAATCAGTTAGAACTGAAATGGAATCGATCGGAATCGGTCGATTCTATTCCGATTTTGGTTGATTTTAACACAACTATTGCTAAACTATAGCAAAGTCAACAATATATCCTCGATTTTGCACCGTAAAGATTTGATTAATTGGCAGCAACTCCGTATTATTGTTGAATTCCACGAGTCTCTTAATCCGACACCACAAAGGAGTGATTGTCAAATCTTATTTAGCTTTTGTTGTCTCGTGGGTATAATGATTATTCCTGAGCTTAAGAAAATCCAATGCTTACTTTTTGCTAAAAGTTATAAATATTCCTCTTCCTTGCTAATATCCCTAAAAAAGAATTTTGAAAAAAAAGCCAAAATTGGTAACAATTGGAGGAATAATTTGCAAGATTAATTGTTTTTTAAAACTTATTTTCTTAGAAAAAATGTTAAATATGGTTAGAAAATGCGTAATAATTTGTTGACTCTATATAAGTAATTAGTTTACTTAAGAAATGTTAGAAAATAATTAGAAAATGGTTATCATATATAACTAACAACAACTAAGCCATTTGTCCCAAATATCTGGGGGCTACATGAACCAAAAGAGAATTACGCCGGATCGGGCACATGGATCAGCTTTCTCCACTCATTCCTATCGAGCAATATGCCTTCACTGGGACCTTTAGCCTCTATATCTTGTCGTAGTACCCCCATCCATATTTTTTTCGGTCTCTCCTTGTTCTTTAACTTGCCCTAATTTTATATGTTCTACTCGTCGGATTGGCGCATCATATATAATTAAGTAGAATATAATTAGTTTGTTATATTATTATACATTGGTCTGTTAGATTAATATTAATTATTTAAACTTATTTTGTTAAAAAAAATTGTTAATTTTAGTTGCAAAATGATTATCATGAATATAATGAACTAATTAATTTTAAAATTTTTTAGAAAGTGTTATAAAATTGTTATGAATATAATTAAGTAGAATATACTTAATTTGTAAGATTTATATTGTAATGTCTTTGTAAATACTTTATTAATTTATGTCTTTGAACTAACTACTTTGTATTGTAATGTTTTGTCTAAATTTGATTCAAAATTTATCAATTATTCTAAAAAATTATGTCAAAAATGCTAGTAATTATATGAACAATTTTTAAAATATTTTTAATTATTTTTTGATCGAGATCGATATCACCAAGATGAAATGCCGATATGACCGATTCCGATACCTAAAAGTTCTGGCTAATTCCGATTCTGATTTCGATATTTTGGACCATGGTTGGATCTTTTGCGTTTCTTGGGAGAGTTGGGAAATTAGCCTTACCTCCAGAGTCGACTAGTGTACAGAATGTATTTCATGTTCTTTGCTGAGGACATATGTGTCTGGCTCGATTAATGTGATAGACTACATGCTAATCTAAGTACAAGAAAACTTAAGCTATAGTGAGTATTTTGTCCAGATTTTAGACACAAAAGTCCAGAATTGAGGTCCAGAACAATCTCTTTTGTGAAACTATTGTGACAACATCACTCAGAGCAAGAAGCTACTTGGGAGCGTGAAGAGGAAATGATGGAGAAGTATCCCTGCCTATTTCAAGATTGAGGTATAAGTTTAGAGGACTAAACTTATTTTAAGGGGAGAGGATGCAATAACTCAAATCTGAGCCATTTTTAATGCAAATAAAAATTGCATATTTTACAATTTGTGTCACTTGTGCAAAATGGGTTTTGTGGGGAGTTATGTGCAAAATGAGAATTTTCTCTACAAAATCTCACAAACTCTATAAATAGGTCCAAAGCAGCCTATTTCTCACAGCTAAAGTGAGTGAGAGTGTGAGTGGGAGGAGAGGTGTCCCGTTTGAGTTAATCTTTTACCTTGTCTTTTAATTTGAACTTTTATTTATTTTTAGGAATTAGGATAAACCTAATTCAGTCCAAAGATCTTGTTTTAGCTCAACTCTGAAAAATAAGCTTCTCAGCGGTGGTCGTCGATGCCCTCTTGTCGTCAGGGATGGCCGCGAGCGTGGCCATGGTGGCCACCCAACCCAAGCTCAAATGGGTTTGGGTGCTGCTGTTAAAGGGGGAGATGGGGAAGAAAGTGAAAATTTCTTTTAGGCTACTGATTATGTAAAACATTATTTTAAAGCCCAATTTTACAAGAAATTTCTATTAACCCCTTGGACCTACCAAAATTAGTATAAATTTACTAATTGACCCCTGAGAAGTATAGTTTTGCAGATCTAGTCCATGGATCGTGCTGGATCAATATTTTAAATTTTACATAAAACACCTCTAGACTTTTTGTAATTTGCATAAAGGTCTTTTTTTAACCATAAACTTGTTAAAAATTCTTAAAGTTGTATAAAACTAACTAAAAATAGTAGTGACCATTTGAAGTATATTTTGAGTAATAATTATGGGTTTATAGCTTATATAACTAGTGTGGGCTTGTTGATAAGCTTTAAGATTTCAAAGAATAACTGTATATATGTTTGTTATTAGGATCTTTCAAGTAGGAATTGAATATCATATTGGGAACACATTTGAGGCGTGATTGAGATTGTAAGTGATGAACTCATGATATAAGTTTTATGAATTCTATTCATATAAATTAACATGTTACGTTATAAGTGCATCTTGAACATGAACTCATCTAGGCGTATATGTACACATGTATTATTTTGATTGCTTCATGTCGCATAATTGTGATTGGACATACTGAATAGTATTTCCTTACATGTGAGTTTATGAATACACTACATGCATGATGAGAAATGATTACCTTATGAGAATTATACACGTGCATGTCATGTTGGTTCTTTGGACACATTTCAGATTCGTCTCATGTAGAGATAGATTAAGATATACATGTTTGAGTATGATTATCGGTTATTAGTGCATTGATATACATGTTTTGTAAGTCACCCAGAGGGGGGTGAATATGTGACTAGCTAATCTAACGCAAAACAAATGCGGGATTAAAACTAATTATGCAAACTAAAACTATTATGCAAACACACAGAGTATAACATAAGAGTATAGCTGAATTCCCGGTGACAGGCTCTGGACTATCTCGTCAAGATTCCTCTAGATTAAGAGTTGAGGTGCCACTATGGCTCTCTTGGTTAAATAGAAGTGTGAGCAAACAATCCCAAGCATAAACAATTAAGCACAAGTATATCAAGCATATAAAGATATAAACAATATAAGCATGCAAGTTATAAAAACACAAGTGAGAGAGAGATGAGCAATCGCAAATACGAGAGAATTGTTTCGAGGTTCGAGCACACTTGCTCTACGTCTCCGCTTTCAACACTATGAAGGATTTTCACTATAACGATCCTGCAAGATCACTCAGTGCCGCAACACCTACAACGAGCTCCCTCAAGAACTCTTGGACCCGCAAGTCCCGCACTTGTTCACGTTAGAACAATACAACACGAACCCACAAGTTCGCCGAGGCTGCACCACTACAACTCTTCAAAATAGAAGGTGGAACACTTGGTGATCTTAACACTTGATCACCCTCAAACACGCTCGCAAACAAAGCTCCTATAAGATGATGGCTATGAAAAGCTCAAACTTGTGTGAGGAAAAATAAGATAGATGTGGAAGTGAAAAACTTAAAGAAAAGCTTTTGAAAAACTCAAGAGCATCATTCTTGGTAAACACTCTTTTGATATGGAAGTCTAGCCCAAAAACTCATTGAAAAACTTCTGTTGGAGATGAGAAAATGGCTCTCGAAAACTCTCCAAAAATCTTGCCTAAAACAGGTCAAAAGATCCCTTATTTATAGGGGATCAAAAACTAGCCGTTATGGCTTAAAATCTGTCCAGAATGGCCTGTCAGTCGACTGCCCGGTTGACTGACCAATGGTCAAATTTCTGACCGTTGGAGTCTGGCGGTCGACCGACCTCAGACTCAGACTGTGCAATAGGTCAACTTTGAGCACAGTTTTGAGGCCTAAAACGTTAGAATTTGAAAATAAGTATATAGGATGAATTTGTAGATCTTGCAGTCTTCTTTCTAAGGCAACTTAAATCAAATCAATATCATTTCGGCGTAGAAAGTTATCAACAAAAACTAAAAGGTGTCAAATCAGAAACTGTAAATTGTTTTCAGGATAAGAACAGACTTCAATCCAATATTTCACATCTTTAACATTTGAATCAGAAAATGATTATTAATTAAGAAATGTAGCCTTGAAAGTTATCTTTGAAATGCAATTTAAATAATGTTGATTGAATAAAAGAATAAAAAAGTTATGGCTAGAAAACTATAAAGGTGTCTAGCAGATCAGCAGAACGGTTGGCTGCCCGGTCCACCGAGAAAATCGGAGAGCTCTGCAAACTAAGTCGGTCGACCGTTCGGTCGGCCGATCTCTACTGCGGTCGACCGAGCTCAAGTCACATGAGCTTGTGCGCGTCTTGTGCACGTTGGTCGACCGCTCGTCGACCGGCTCAGCCTTCGGTCGACCGGTCAGTCAACCGCAAGCAACCCAAAAGCAGTTTTAACAACTTTTTAAAGTACATCTTAAATTTAATAAAATCTCCATAAAATTCACAAAAATAAGTTCATTGAAATACTTTGAAGTACAAATATGAGTGATCAAAAATTAACACATATTACAAACATGTGAACTATTTTGAGGCATAAAATTTAAAGTTTAAAACAAAAATCATATTTTTTAAAAACCAAATTTTTGTGTGTATAAGATTGAGCAATCCAGAGCTAATCTATCTTTTACATTTTATCCTAAAACAAAATCTTAACACTTACAAATATGACACAAGTCTTCTTGAAAATCTTATCTTGAAAATCTTCTTCTCCATTTTCACTTGGTTTAAACTTGATCCTTGAGCTAGACTCCCCTTTGAGTGCTTGATGCAATTTTGACACGCGAGCTCTTAAATCAATACGTCCTAGTTTCAAAACTTGACTTCAAATCTTTTGTTAAAACTAAACACCTACTAAGATCTTGATTGAAAATTTGAATCTAAATGAACACAAGTCATTAGTAGTATAACTATACGAGTTAATCATCATCAAAAATAGGGTGATGGGCCTTTGGGCCAACATATTTGTCACGTGATATGACGTGTTTCTCAAGTAGGAATTGAGCATCATCTTGGAAATTACACTTGAGGCTTTTGATCAAGATCTCTTTGTAAATGATGAACTTTTGATATGAAGTTTATGAATTTTATTCAAATAGATCAAGATGTTATGTTATAAGTGCATCTTGGATATGCACATATCTAGATGTAAGTACACATGTATTATTTGATTGATTCATGCGGATAATTGTGATTGGATATATTGAATAGTATTTCTTGCATGTGAGTTTATGAATACACTATGGGGATGTTTGGATTCAAGTGTGCGAAAGTGAGGAAGTAGGAAGTGTAATTTCTCACTTCCGCTGTCCATCCAAACACCAGAAAAAGAAAATGGAAAAACCCTTTTCTTTTTCTCTTTTTTATACAATTATTTTCTCATTTTCAAGGTGCTACAGTTAATTTTTGTGGTCATGTAAATCTCATTTGTAACAAGGTGTACTCAAAAAAGTTAATTTTGTGGTCATGTAAATCTTACTTGCATTCTGATTACAGTTCAAATTTTATTTTTTCATAATTAATTTTTATTTTAATATTATTTACAGTCAACTTTGTGGTCAACCTTTCCACTTCCACATTGGCATCCAAACACCGAAAAAGACATTATACTTTTCCAATTACACTTCCCAACTATCATCCAAACATCGAAAAAAAACACAAATTCTCATTTTCTAAAAGGAAAAGAATCCTACTTCCCATTTCCTCACTTTCACCCACTTCCAGGCCCTGTTTTAAATATCGGCCGAGTCGGCCGAGGTATCGTCCGATATCTCCTTTTTTGTCTGCTGCCGAGATATCATCCGATTCGTCATATCGTTTGCAGCAAAAAATGGCCGATATTTGAAATATCGGCCGATAAGTCACCCGATATCAGCCGATAAATCGTCCGATATGAAATAACTTATTTATTGCACGAATGCGTGCAAATGTACATTGTTTTTTACTGTCTTTACTTGCATATTACATCATTTTTATTAGGTAGATGATATCTATGACACTAAACCAACTTTTAGTTATCAATATTTCATTATATATAGTGTCTGATATGAATACCCGATATGCGCACGTATCCCCGATATCTCCCCCGATATCCAATATGAAAAACCCCCATCCGATACGATCTCGATATCCAATATTGAGAACCATGCTTCCAGGTATCCGAACAGCCCTACATGTATGATGAGAAATGATTACCTTATGAACATTATGCACATGCATGGCATGTTGGTTCTTTGCATAGAGTTCAGATTTTTTTATGTAGAGATAGATTATTAAGAGTTAAATCATCAAACCAAACATCTTAATCATACCTAACTTTAATCAAACATTTATCTCCTTTCCATGGCAAAAACAAGCAACCCCAAGTGATATTTAACTTGTATTAGCTCCTTTGCACACTATCGCATGCCTAGTGCTGGTGATTCATTGCCTCCGATGAACCACCACCACGTCCATTGCCAATTGCCACCTCGACCTCCACCTCGAGTACAACACCTTGAGAATAAAGTTAATACTTTTTGTTCTTTTCTTTCTTTTTTCAATTTTTTCCTCTTTTCCATTCATTATTATGTGAATTGGCAATTTGATATATGCTGAACTTGTTATTAGAGCCTGCTTAGAGTAAATTTCCCTAATAACTGTATTTTATTCTAAGGAATTGACTTAATGCTATTTAGAGGCAAGAAAGGGAGCCAACTTAAGACTTGTGAAAGCTAGTAAGTGGGTGGCAAACTCAAATACCTGCATCAGTTTCTTTTCCTGCTTTAAATCATTTCTTATGTTTCACGGGCACACTACTATCGTGAAGCTGTGTCATGTTGGATACATTTTAGACACGCATGTTAGACACACGTGTTCTATATACTCTTTTGAATTTGTCGTGTTTGTCTTGTCGATTCAATGTTGTCATGATCGTGTCCATGTAACATAGATCATTGCACAAGCGCATCCACACGAGAGAGAGAGAGAGAGAGAGAGAGAGAGGAGAGAGAGAGAGAGAGAGAGAGAGCTTGGCTACTTCCAAAGTGATTTGGACATGAATCCTTCTATTTAAATTCAATGTTATTTAAATCAATGTTAGGCCACTCAAATGAAATTCACTCTGTTTAGGTTCATCTATATCATTTAAAGAGGCTATAAACCAAAATTCAATTATTTTAAAGTTTTTCTCGCTCATGCATGAATATACACAAAATGGACGGCTAGAAGTAGCTTGTTGCTTAGATCTATGTTTTGAGCATACAAATTCTCGATCCAACTAGTTGATAAACACTTAAACACCCATATACACCAATTATTTTAGGTCTCAAACATTTTAGATCGTTGAAATCAGCAAATCTCTATTCAGCTCGTCCATTTTGTACCCACTTGGTGCATAGACAAAACTTGATTTTGGTCTTTTATACACTCTAATGAAGTGGATCTTTAGTTTAGTTTTTCTATCATCAACTTAATGAGAAGGTTTTGCTTCTAAATCCTTCCTAAAGGATCCATCTCTCTCTTTCTGTGTATATAATATGTGACAAAAGCACAAATCAACATCTCATCTCTCTTGCATGTCGCCTCTCAACACGTCTCAAGATATGGAGATAAAAGAGTTTTTCTAGAGAGGTATCGATATATTAATACATGGCGTGTGAAGTTTAATCAAGAAGGAGACAATGCCTCCAATGGCAAATCAAAGATACAAGCAAGTATCGTAACCAATTGATTGTTCCCAACATTCCAAGAAATAAAGCTCCATTAGTCATGGTTCTTGCACTTGCACAGAAAATGAAGAAAGCATAACTTTCAAAACATGACTCCACCACTTACAGTGCTTATCGCAGCGGTGTTTAGATGTGGTTCTGAGATATTCTCCTCAATTTCCAACCGAATGTCCTGTAACGAATGTCCTGTAAGTGTAAGAAACAACAGTGCTCCACATATTGAAGACCAGAAAAGTTTAAACCTTTTTAAAATATCTCCAATTTGATTCATAGCCTTCTATTGTATATGACTCCAAACTCTGAAGCCTACAAAGCCTCATCTAAGCGACCCATATAGATTCAAGGCTTTTCTAGAAATTTTCAGCAAATTGGATGGGTGATCACGAGGCCAAAGAGATAAAAAAAATGGAGACTTACCTCAAAACGGGGCTGTAAAAAAAATTTACATCAGCAGGGGCAACTGTTAATTTCTTATAAAGAGAGAAAATCAGCTGAAGCCACTTGTACCTGTGTTGTCTTTGGGCTGATTCTTCCTAGGAATTATAGTCACAGAACGAGACACAAACGCAAAGTAGACACATACACGCCATGGTAATTCCTTAAGTAGTAGGGCACGGGGACACAACGACATGACACTATAAAAGTATATAAATAATAATGGATAGTGCGTACATATGCACAAATATAGACATGTCCATGCATACAAAAGTCGAGACACATTCTAATAATATAATAACAATTAACATCTATCATACATCTTTATGTTTTTACAAAAGAGATAGTCCTTGGCTTTTCAACTTTTTATTGAATAGTCCAATGTCTAATGAAATATATTATAATAGTCTTATGCAAGCCGAGATAGATGGAAATTTTCTAATACTATATAGTATTTCATGTTGTGACGAAATTGATATGCTCCAATAATAATCGCTGTAACAAAATTGATATACTCTGATACCAATTGTTGCGTGTATAAATCGGGATACCATACTTAATATGATATTAATAGTTGGGAGATACGGAGATCCCCACCGACGACCTCAAGCACGACATGAGATCGATTATCTCGAGCACCCAAGATGAATATTAAAATATACAAGAAGAAGAACACAAAATTTAACGTGGTTCGGTCTAAACTCGGCCTACGTTACGGGGAGAGAACTTGAGAGAGCTTTATTAATAAACTTGATATAAAGAGATTTAACCTTCTTCTTGATGACATAAAATATTCACTTTCTCCTTGAATCTACACCTAAATTATAAGAGTATACATTCTCTCTATGCACCTCACTTTGCTCCTCTCTTTCTTGACTTTTTAAGGCCTTCTTGACTTTTTAGGTCCTTACATTGTTATTCACCACAACTTTCTTTTACTATTCTGCTCCAGCTAAATTCTATATTACAATCATTTATTTATGGGATTTTACAATGCGACTTCTATTTGGTCTATGAGATGATCTTGGCCATTGGATGCTTGAAGAATCTTAATCAATCCTATTAGGAGTTGATTTCCTTGATCTAGAAGGATTCTAGACTTTTTAATTTTTAAAAACAATCTTCATTGAATAGGAATTGAATCCTATTCAACACCTTCTGAAAAGGAAACTCACAATCGCCTGAAAAGGAAACTGTTTTACCTTGATTTGCTTCTTCTGCTTCAAGCCATCGTCTTCTCCAACTCAATTGGATTTTCTTGGACTATTATCTCCTCTTGAAAAACAAGGCAAAAGCCTAACAATCTCCACCTTGACTTGCTTTTCAAGCCTTTAGCAAAACAACTTGAGATTTTGGATTACTAGCTTAATTCTTTCCTTGGTTGTAACCATATCGTGAAGCCTTAACCTTACTCCCTCTCCCCGGGCTTTTGGCGGATTCACCGTCATGTCTTGGGTCATCTCAAAGCTCGTCTGAATGCACTATTTTTGTAATCGTCCTAAACTCTTAGACTCGTTGCAATTTTCCTTGAAGCTCCACCTCGAAGTGAGATCCTTTCAAGCTTTTCATTGAAACTCCCTGTCCTAGTCTCTCTCTTATCTTGCATTGCATCACCGCTGCCACTAGCAAATTCCACTTTGTGACGCCTTCCTAGCCATGGAGCCCTGCCGGTCTTAAGGCGATCTACCTCTAATTCTGCCATGGTCTACCAACTTTACACAAACACTGTCAAGGGCTTGCGGTGCCATGGTCTTCCACCGATCACTTGGTGATGGTCCTCTTCCATTAATATTTAACCTTGAGACTTTCCGTCTTCACATAACTGCCATGGTCGTACTGGGTCTTCCGTCATACATTGTCATGGTCTTTCTTCCATCAATGAAGACTGTCATCCACCATTGTATTGATGTTTGCTAGATCTATTGCCCTGCTATTGATGATCTTCAAACCTGATAGATCCACCAATGTTTGCAATAATCTCACCGTGTCTCGACTGGTACGTTGTAACTTTGACCGTGATCTCCGTCGATTCCTTTACCGAGCTGTACAGAGCCTCTACCAAACCTTAGAATCTCCTTGATCTGCACCTACCATTATCTAGAACGTCGAAAAACATAGGGTTCGACACCTTGATCATCTGAATCCGACTACGATTGCACGATCTATCTTCCGATTAATCTCGTTTGTTGATCATTCATCACCCTCCGCTGTTTCTTCCTTTGACTTGCTGCCGCAGCGGGTTTCCATCGGATGCCTTGTATGATGCCTTCGTGAGCTCGTCGAGCTCGTCTTACCGTCCGCCACAGGCAATGATCCGATCATCAGTTCTGTGTCTATCGTGTTCAGATATGAGCATCATTGAGCCTTGACGACTCCACCTTAATCAATATTCTACAAAAGTTATCGATCTTTACCTTAGAACAAATCTGAACTTTCTTGTTGTCTTCTTCATCTTGATACCTCCGCCGAACTCCAACGACTTGACTCTTCTTCATCTAGATCATTCGAATCTTGAACGAACACCATCAGCTCTGATATTATTTGTTGTAACAAAATTGATATGCTCCGATACCAATTATTGTAACAAAATGGATATGCTCTGATACAATTGTTGCGTGCATAACCCGGGATACTATACTTACTATGATATCAATAATTGGGAGATACGGAGATCCCTACCGACGACCTCAAGTATGTCATGAGATCGATTACCTCGAGCACACAAGATGAATATTAAAAGATACATGAAGAAGAATACACAAATTAACGTGGTTCGGCCCAAACTTGACCTACGTTCACGGGGAGAGAACCTGAGAGAGTTTATTAATAAACTTGATAGAAAGAGATCTAACATTTCTCTTGATGACACAAGAGTATTCATTTTTCCCTTGAATTTATGCATAGATTACAAGATTATACATTCTCTCTATGCACCTTCACCTTGCTCCTCTCTTTCTTGGCTATTTAGGGCCTTCTTGGCTTTTTAAGGCCTTACATTGTTGTTCACAACTTTTTTTTTTATTTTTCTGCTCTACCTAAATCCTAAGTTACAATCTTTAATAAGATTTTACAATACAATCTATTTGGACTATGAGATGATCTTGGCTATTGGATGCTTGAAAAATCTTGATCAATCCTATTACGAGTTGATCTCCTTGATTTAGATGGATTCTAGACCTTTTAATCTTTAGAAACAAATCTTCGTTGAATAGGAATTAAATCCTATTCATACTCCTCCTGAAAAGAAAACTCGCAATCACCTGAAAAAGAAACTGTTTCACTTTGATTTGCTTCTTCTGTCTCAAGCCATCGTCTTCTCCAACTCAATTGGATTTTCTTGAACCATCATCTCCTCTTGAAAAACAAGATAAAATCCTAACATTTCATAAATGAAACTAAATAAACATATCAAACATGTCATGTGAACAAAGTAGGGTATGAGACATGTGAAGCATATGTCCAAGAAGTGCTCGACAAGTGTGCTAAATTAAAAAAGTGTAATATATAATCAAGAAAATATTTGAGCAGTATCTAACATATGTTCGAGGAGTGCCTAGGAAGTGTCGATGTCTGACATGCATGTAGGCTTGTTGGACACAGTTACGACTTGTTTGACACAGTAGGTGTCATGATAGAAGCACCTGTGCTACATAGCATTATCCTGACATTTGAACTAAAACTACTAAAAGTTGGTCCATTTTGGATAAAATATTTATAGTTTCATTGGAGAAACATCAATTCAAAAGTGAAACAAAAAATTAGGTTAATTATGATTAAGTGTCAACATGCATGAAATCCCTGAACTTATTTTTTTTTCATCTGCATGTATATCTTAAAGTTGCCCTCGAAATCCATTAAGGAAATCTAAATCAACATATCATACCCAATATCCAACAATAAAGTGACAAAAATATAAAATTATAAGAAAATAAAACCCTAATAACCATGGTTTCAAATATCGGCCCATTCTGATCTATATCGGCAAAATGATTTGGTTTTGAGGTAACCTATACAACACACCCTATAATATCGGCCGATATCGGGCTGATATTGCCGATATGGTCGATTTTGCTGATATTGACAACTGATATTGACAATATTGATGCTAAAGTCATTGGCCAATACTGAAATTGATAACAAGATTTAAACCGTGCTAATGAGTATTATCTACCTTAAAAGATCAAGCACAAGCTCTGTTTCTCCTCCTTTGCATGACCTAGGGCTTGATGAGGCTTTCCTGAGGCTTTCCCTTCTCTTTTCAATCCATGCTGCACCCGTGAATGCAAGGTGTAAGATGTAAGGATTTCCCATGTCGGTGATGACATGTTGTGCTTGCTCCGGTGGGTTAGGCATGAATGTGATTTCATGCTCTTCAGAATGAGCATCTGCCGCCTCCTACTTTATTTTCAGCTTCTTCGATGCCTAAAATTTGCCTATCCAGCATGTATATTATGCGTATCTTTTATTAGAATTGTAGAGTTGAGCATGCTACCTATATTAAGCCTTGCTTTATTCCTAAATATGGACACCTTCCAATTCGTATCTAATTCTTAGCAGCTGCTAATTGGTTGCATGAATTTAAGCTGTATATCACTTACTCGGCCTTAGCATGCTAACAGGCCTTATTGGTTCTATGCAGGCCTTCTCTGCCAAGTAAATATGTACAATCTTTCAAGGCTTTTCAAGTTTTGGTTTTGCATGACCTTAGAGGAGAAATGATCCTTTATACAATCTTTCAAGGTTTGTCAAGTTTTGGTTTTTGCATGACCTTAGAGGAGAGAAATTATCCTTTATACAATCTTTCAAGGTTTCTCAAGTTTGGCTTTTGCATGACCTTAGAGGAGAAATTATCCCTAGTAATTTCATCTGTGACAAGAAGGTTGCATTACTTTCCCACTGTTGATATGAGTCAATTATTATTATGCAATACAAAGATGATTGTATAATTACTCAAGCTGCCTATAAATATTCTCCAGCTTCATCCTCAAATCTAAGTTTGTTACACCTCTCTATAAGACCCGATCAGATGTTGAATGGTCATTGTTATGAAGTTGGCTGTGGAGGGGCTGGATAACCATTACTTTTGATGTAGAACTGGAAAATGACAAACTATTCATGTGATTCTAGATTTGACATGGAATATCTGGCTCTTAAATGAGCTAAACGTGCAATTTGAAGGATTTTTTTAATTTATTCACTTTATGTGCAATTGTTTCATAAAATCTTCTCAGCAGACTCAACACGCGCGGGGGGGGGGAGGGGGGGGGGGGAGAGAGAGAGAGAGAGAGAGAGAGAGAGAGAGAGAGAGATGCGTGCAGTGCGGGCGCACACACAATCACAAGCACGCGCGCACGCACACACACATGCAAGCACGCACGTGGAACATCCTACGCTGCAGCATTTTGCAAAGTAGTTGATAGAGGAAGATATCCGATGGTGGTAACATACATAGCCACTGTAGGGGATCTCAAGATTAGGTATTGCTATATCTTTATTCATGTCGGGACCTCTCTATGTCATGATTTCTTATTTGATTGTTTAGTTGCTCCAATCAAAGTTTTGAAGCATGTTGAAGGCAAACACGGATATTTTCTTATAACATAAAGGTTTTCCCCCTTGATAATTAATCGTAAGTACTCTAGTATCCTTTAACTTAGATTTGTTGGAGAGGTGTATTTATGGATCTGATATTGATGCTGAAATCTAATATTGGATTGATATGGACGGCAAGTTGATTTTGGATGAAAATGCTGTTCAACCACTATGCATGGAAAGAATTGGAGTTCCTGGGATCTTTACTTTTGAGATATATGGAGGATATCTAGTGCCTACTTTAAGGGATGCAGTAGATTAGCGCTCATCTCTACAGCAACTTATCTTTGGGTCAAATAGATGCGATAAATCCTTGCACATTGGCATCATGTTGATGGTTTCTCATTATGAAGAAAATTTGAAGTAGCTTTTATTATTGCAAGCAACTTACCTGCCATGGTGTTTTTTCCTGCATTCTTTGTACCAGACATAGTTCTCTGCTCTGTAGTAGTTTCATCTTATACTAACTTTGGTATGGGTAAATGTTTGCTAATGCTTAGTGGGAAGAATAAAGGTAATTTGCTTCACATTGATTGCTGTGGTTTGCCTTTGTACTGCATGTTGAGATAATGAGGAAAATGATTAGATATTTTCTAGTCATCACCAGTTAATGTGAAATTCCTCGAAGTAATTCAATGTATAAGTAATTACAATCAAATGTATAACAAAGATCTCTTCATTGGTTTCTATTTATGACAGCTCTTAACAGTTGTATTTGATTAATGCCCTTCGCAGGAATGCGGAGCGGAGCCCCTTTGATTATTGTGATATTGTTACTTCAACTACCCACAAAATCTTGCGAGGTCCTAGGGGTGGCATAATTTTCTTCAGAAAGGAAAGGAAGCTAAAGCTGTGAGGAACTAATCTCTGCCAAGCAGATGAAAGCCAGCAATATGATTATGAGGATAAAATAAACTTTGTTGTTTTTCCTTCACTTCAAGGTGGACCTCGCAATAATCAAAACCGACTGAAGGGAGGTTTTCTCTCGTGACTTAACATAGAAACTTTGTCCGTTTGTCTGTTTTCATCTGCGAGAGAGAGAGAGAGAGAGAGAGAGAGAGAGCAGTGTCGACCCCCCTCCTTCCTCTTCCTCTCTCAACACCCCCTTCCTTCCTCCTCCTTCTTCTCTCCCCTTCATCTTCCTCCTGACCGATCGGTCGGTCTCCACTGACAGCGGCGGTCTACTAGCCATATTGCTGCTCTGGCAATAGCTTGAAACAAGTTGCAACACCAGAGTACAAAGCATATATTCAACAGGTCAAGAAGAATGCTCAGGCATTAGCATCTGCACTCTTTGAGAAGGAAATGCAGATTAGTCACAGGGGAAACAGATAACCTTCTGTTTTTATGGGACCTAGAACTTTAGGGTTGACAGGTGCTTGACATTTTTAATTAGTTTTCTTTTGGATTTTCTTGTATACTTTCTTCATTTTAGTCAACTTTCATTTCTTGAATTTCATGACATTATTATACTCAATAGATAATTGTCATATTTGTAGGCTTTGAGAATATACGTATAATGTAGAGACATTAATCATTGGCTTCTTCTCGTCAATGTCGTGAAAACCATCTCAGAACGGTCCGGTCGATACTCCGTTTAACTGAAACCGGCCACTTATATTGTCCTTCAGTAGAGAATGAAAAATATTTATCAAAACTGTCTGAACCCAGGACTGAACCAGCCATTTCTTATAGGAACTGGCTGACCCGACCACTTCAGGTGAACTGAAGTAAACCGTAGTTTAATAAGAAAAGGTTTTGACATCTATTAATTTAGTGAAAAATGTTAGGAATGCGATTCAAACATGTGCCAGTAGAGAAAGAAACCATCTTTAGCCAAATGCACCAACCAAGAGTTCCACTCACCAATTCTGCCAAATAGCAACATATTTATTTAAATGAATATTACATATTGCTAGAAGATATCTCCTTTTACATATACCTGGTTTGCCCTATGTGAGCTGACAGCTGAATCAAAAAAGACCATACTGCTCATCTTTCCAGTATAATGACCTGTCTAATTCTGACAATGTTGCTCCTTGTTGATCTCGCTCTCCATGTCTTTGTTTGCTTATAATTTGGTCAAGTGTCAAGTTTGCTTAATATATATTAGTAGCCCACAAGTCATAAACTTCAAGTATTTGGGCAAAGTGTTTACCTGACATGCTATCGGAGCACAAGTTTCAAGTGGTCTTGGGATCAAACTCATCATGCAATTTAAGTATGCTTATTTACCCTATTTACTGACGTTGCCTTACGTGTGGCCCGCAGGCCATCGTGCGAGGGAGTATTAAATGTGAATTTTGCTTGAAGTGCATTGTTAGCCTGCACGTAAGCTTTTGTGGAGACTGGTTAGCCTGGTTATCTCACGAGCTCTACTCTATACTGCCCACTTGACTTGATTTGTTAAGGTCTTAAAATGTTATATTGGTTAAATAGAAGAGGTGCCTAGAGTAATTCTTTGTCTCATGCCAGGCTCATGTTAACGGTCTCTCATGCCAGTTATAGTGTTATTTCATTGTTTCATGTTTCTGGGCCTTTCTATTTGATGATGAACGAGCTTTCAGCAAAACTAGTTGGCAGGAACAACTTTATAATTCTTCCTGTTATCTCTCGTCATAATTTTCTTCCGTGTCACCCGACTGTTATAGTTGAAACTGCCCTCAGGTTTTCTGCAACTTTTAGGTCATAGAAACTAAGATGATTCACTCACTAATATACTAAAAAGTATGGACATGACATACACATATCACGCCACACCGACATAAAAAATCCAAAAATAATACATACATCTTATAGTTACCAACTTACCATGGTAAGACATGAAAGCGGATATGAGATGTGACGGGGATACTGGTTTGTGACGTATGTAGTCCCGAAAAACACGGGAAATGTATATACATGTACATATTTGTATGCAATATGCATGCACATCTGTTGCATGATATTCTCAATTCCATGTATGTCAAAATTAAAATTAAGAGCAAACTCATCAAGCTAATTTAGAGTTTTAAATAAAACAAATTGTAAGAAATTAGTTGAATAAAGAACGTTGCACCATATAATTTGAAAAACTCTTCAAGCTAATTTAGAGTTTTCTATAAACGGAATTTGTAAGAAATTAGTTGTATAAAGAATGGGGCACCTATATAACTTGAAAAACATGGGAAAAAGATTCAGTCTAATGCTTTTTTAAAATAATTTGTTGTATTATACATACACATTCATGTCATATATGCATACATGATACACACATACATACATTCTCAATACATATTTTTCATTCAACAAAATCTTAAATTTCAAATCGATGCAAGTAACTTTTGGCCCAAAATTCTTCAGAAAAGTTCTCTTATTAATGTTAACTAATTTCTAAATATTCTTTTTAAAGTTTTTCATACAAAAAAAAAAAAAAAAAACAGTGTCATAAGAGGTCTTCATACAAAGTGAACAAGTATCATGAAAATGTTGGAAAAATATGTTAATGGTATAAATACGGTGTTGTCAGAAAAGTGTTGAAAAAACTTTCCTTCTCTTTTTTCCAATATATGGTGTAAATGCCAGAAACTAGCTTCTCGCACATGACTGTCACACGAGTGTCTCACCCATACATTAAATGTCCGGTAACTATGATACAATCATGAGCTGCATCTAGAAATCTCATATTCGAGATGTGTATCCGATACGTGATTGCAAAAAAGATGTTTCCTGCATAACTCATAAATAGATTAGATTACCTTTATAGAAAATGCATGCTATCTGTTAATTCTTTGTGCTTTCCCCTTTTTCCCTCTCATTTTTTTTGGTTAGCAGACTAGTTAGCAATCAATATCTTGGTTGCTTTTGTTGGAATAAACCACAAGCTGTGATTCCTTAACTCTAACTATCAAAAGTAATGTGCAAGATGTGTAGAAAAAATAAATTGTAGACCGTTAAAAGATCTTTGAAGCATTTGATGGGGATCACTCTGACTATTATTTAGCAGTCTCCTTTTTTGTTGTTTTATTTTATTTAGTGTGTTTTTAGTCCCACATCGGTATAAGGGGTAATCTTCTTTCTAAGAGCCTATATAAGATCAGGACTTGTAGTTGATTATTTAAACTATGATGAATTAAAAAACTCTTTTTTTTGAAAGTATAGTGATTTGTTTTACAAATTTAATCTTTGCATGGTGATGTGCGGAGTAGGAGAGAGATCTCCCAGGTGCTTGAAGTCGAATTCATCTTTATTCCCTCAAAACCCTAATTTCCTCCCTCATCTTTTCTCCCTTTCCGTATTACATCAATTTGATATCAGAGCTAAAATCTTGATATTTTTTTCACAAAATCTCCCTCTACAAAAATCTTAGCCTCCACTTCTACAAAACCCTAGATCCATCTCTTTCCCTCTCAAAAAAAGAAAAAAAAAGAAAAGAAAAAGAGAAAAAAAATCTAAATTCCCCTGAAAATCTCCATCTCCTACTGTTCATCTTCCCCAACTGCAAACCCTAGCCTTAAACCGGCCGCCTCTCAGGGACTCATCATCATCACAGGACCACGCCGGAGTCCTTCAGATCCTCCTCCGACCTCGGCGTCGCCAAAATCTGGTCTCCCCTCCTCTGCTGACGCAACACCAACCAGATCCAGCGTGCCACCCTCTCTGCAACCTCGCCCTCACTAACGCTATCTCAACGCCCTCCTCCGTCGACAACACTGACGATAACTTCATCATCTCCACCCTCGGTTGACACCGCATGCAACCATCACTGACGATGCCAAGTCCTCCAAGATCTGACCTTGCTGTCAGCTCCACTCCGTTCTCCATTCGCGCCCCTGCTAAGATCTCCTTGCTGCCTTGCCGCACAGTCCACCACGCCACAGATCTCCTTCGTCTTCCTTATCACCTTCCCACACCTCCTGCAACCTCTGTCGTGCCAATCCACCACCACCTTCGCCTCCCGGGTCTCGTCATGCCATCGTCGACCCTGATCTGACGTCACCGCCGCCACCTGCCCTCGCCTGCAAGCACCGCCGCCACTGGATATATCTCGAACCCTGGCAGCGATTGGGTGGAGAAGATAGTGATATCGGGTTGTGGGTTAATTTCAGACCCTCCCGATCTTAGCGGGTTTGGGTTTGTGAACCCGCTTTGGGCTTAAATTGAGTCCATTCGGATCGGATCAAATTGGTTGGATCTAACCAACCCGACCTCAATCGGATTTGCTCCCACTGACCCAGCCAACCCGGTCCAGTCAATCCCGATCCAACTAAAACTGAGTCAACTCAGTGAGCGACTGATTTAGCTTAGTCCAGAAGTAGTGTACAGTGACATTCTGAAGCCCGTCTCTTGCCCGTTCGGAGTCCGATTCTAGCTCCGTCTAAAATGTTGGATCCATAGCTGAGTTCCGGAGTGTAAAGAAGATTTAAGAGCTTTTGAGAAGCAAATCAGATCTCCACGAGCTCTTGTTTGGTGCCGGTACAGTTCTTACAGTAGTCCAACAGCGTTTTAGGACTCGTTCAGAGTCCGATTTGAGTTCTTTTCGAAGCGTTAGGTTCGAACTGAGCTCCAGTGCTGACATGGAAGAGAATCTCGACCGTATGCTAAAAATACTTGACCTTATCCTCAGACTAGCTAGGAATTGCAATTCACATTAAAGAAGATAGAGTCACGAGGCGAGAATCGACATATTAGTGCGTCCCTCGTGATGATGTTAAAGATCCAAAGTCATTGCTGAGTATAAGCCTGAGCCAGAATCAGAAATTATTGATGAGCCAGAGTCGGAAGTTATTGATGGCTGGGCTGGGTCCAGAGCCATAAGTAAAAAGTCTCTTATTGAGACACTTTGTAGATCTTTTAGCGAGTCTATCATGGAGTTATTGCTGTCTTTGATAGCTATGATGGTTTCCTTATACCTGAGGCCGATTGACATGTACAACCCATTGCGGATCTTTCTAAATGAGGCAGGTTCACAGGAGTTGGCATCTTGGTATGCTATTCAATTTTCAACGGAGCTGATTTGAGTTGTTTTACTGCATTTATCCTACTAGAGGTTAGGCCTCTCCATGGGTCGGGTTCAGGGCGGTACAGGTGGTACAGACCAGGATCTATTTACCCAAGAGGGTACGATATCGTCCCGTTTACCCGCGGGTCCAGAAGGTGGGTTTTCATACCCGGACCCGCTGTACCCGCGGGTCCAGACCCGTTTACCCGAACCCATCACAAAAGGAAAAACAAGATACATAGACAAAAACAGTAACAAAAACACATGAAGGGAGGGGGAAAATTTTTGTAAAAGAAAGAAAGCATGTTTTAATATCAATAAAGGATGAAATGCAACCACGTGCAAGAGGTGGAGGGAAAATTTTCGATGAAAGACTTTAATAAAGAAAAAATTTAAAGTAAGACCTCCTAATTTATTTGGGGAAACACACATAAGATTATCCACTAATCAATCAACAATATTCAACACTTAAAGCACAAAGGGGTCATTTACTCATAGAGTCTGGAGCCTAAATATCTAGGGTTTTAATTCTATTAGTATTATTAATATTTATGTTTTGAAATGGTAAATGGGTAATCGGTCTGGTTCAAGTAAAATCAAACTCCATCCCATTTAATAATCGGGTATACGGGTAAACGGGTATGGGTCCAGAGCAGCCCTTTCCATACCGCTTAATTGGGTCAGGTCCGGGTCAGGACCCGATCCATTGACAGACCTACTCGAGGTACCTCTGACTGCAGTCGAACTGTCACGGAAGCCAGTTCCACTTTCACCACCGTGGTTCAGGCATGATGCATCAGTGTTGATTCTCCGACCATCATCTTGGCCT